>JADRCO010000744.1:0-27183 GCA_021464525.1 Rhizophagus sp. LPA8_4_AMF
ATAATTATTTTAATAAAATATAATATAAAAAATGCAATTTTATATTTAAAATTCATGTTTATATATGCTTATTTTTTGTTTTCTTATTTTTTTATTAATAAAACTGAAAAGATGACTTTTTACAAACCAAGTCACATATCTTTAAACAGTATTACATCCAAAAAATATTTACGTTTATTAAAGAGAAATCCTTTTAGTTATACAAAAAAATCACTTAGGGGGACGAAGTCCCCCACAAATCGCAACTTCTAGTTACCCAAATTGATTTTGGGATTTGAATGGTCACAACCACGACCACGACTTGCCGATTATTATTTGCAACATGAATAAATAATGATTTTTGTGAAGCAAAACTTGCCCAATATTGGCTAAAATTACAAATCTGCAAATATTATAGAATATTTAAGAATATAGATATAAAGGTTGTAATTTAAATATAAAAGAAACAAGGATAAAGATGAATGTTGGATATACAGTACATAAAAAAATAATAAGAACTATAGTAGAAAATCAGAATGTCGTAAAGGAAAAATTAACAATACAAAAAATTAAAATCTTACGAATCTTTAGAGAATCTTACACAAAAAAAAATAAAGCGTTAAGTGTGGCAACAAACATTGTAGAGAACGAAATAGAAAAAATAAATAGTAAAATTGATGTTATAGACGAATATATTATTGGCGATAATAACAGTATAATAACAGTATTAATTATACCAAAGATCTCTAATATCTGTTAATGAGTTAACAATATGAGTAGACTGTTCAACAGAAAAATAATAATAGATAAAAGGAAAATCTCGAAATATAAAATAAAATATATTAATGAATATGGATCAGAAGGTAAAGATGTCAATATTAACGCTGAATGGGAAGTAATAATAAATGAGATAGATAAACAAGAGCGTTATTGCAAGGGACAATTTCAATTTTATTATTATTAAATGAAAATGATAAAGTAAAATCAATTCACCAACTCAAATAGAAAGAATCTTATCGAACTTTATAAGTAAAAGCAGCGAACGTAAAAGATTAAATATTAAATATTATTTGGAAATTAACTTTATAGAAAACTGGATTAAGCAATAACATTAGAGTATAATGGGATAATCTTAAAGGAAATAGTTATAATGACTAAGTTAGAACAGATAATTATAGTAATAAATAATGATTCGAGGGAAAGTAGCCCAATAAAAAATTTTATCCGTTATTTTGTAAAAACTCCGTAAAAATGAGTCTTTCACAGATCCATTCATGGAAAATGAACATAATTCGATAAATTCCGTGATATAAAGTTATCAGTTATTAATTCCAGAAATATGAGCTTTTTACGGAAAAAAGATGGAATATAAAAAACGGATCAACTTTTTTTACAGGGTAGTATAACGTTAACAAATCTTGAATTAAAAAAAACACACTTTGCGTTGGAATAAAAATTATAATATCCAGCAATTATAGGAATTGGATAATAAAATATAATTATATAAAGTACAAAAGTCGGGTAACCACCAGTGCTTGGATCTGTAACCGGATGAACCCGGATAATTTATTTTTTTGGGTATCCAGATAATTGTGACCTGGAATCCGGATAATAAACTTCTAATAAAAATTTTTTTCAATCAAAAATTCGATTTCTGGGATCATAATAGTAGTGGCGCAGCAATTTTGATGACACAAATTGTCGCGGTCACGTGGTCAGTTTACAGATCATTCCCAAAATGGTTAAGTTAATTTTAGCGAAAAAATAAAAATAAAATAAAACTTGATACAAATATCATACATTTTTTAAACTTACAAGAAATGTGTATTTTTGCCCACTCTACAAGTTTACTTAGGCGATAAAAGTAGATTTTGGATATGGATTTTGACTTTTTATATGATGATTCGTAAATAATTAATTTTACAAAAATCTGTATCAAAAACCCATCTTTATCGCCTAAGTAAACATGCAGAACGAGAAAAATTAGGCATAATATATAAGTTTTAAAATGAAATAATGTCTGAGATAAGTTTTATTTAAAAAAATAGAAAGAGATTTTTTTTCGTAAGGTAAAAAACTTCATCTTACGTATTACTCACTTAGCCAATCTACGTTACTCACTTTCTACCTACCGTTTGTCATTTGAGCATTGAAATAACATGTCATTTGTCATTTATCATTTGAGTCATTTGGTCATTTCAAGTCATTAAAAATATAATAAAAGGTTATTACAACTTAAGGATCTACTTAATACTGTATACCTTTTCGATCAACTATTATATATATGGGTTGTTTGCTAGGAAAATGACCTTCTGAGGACTTTTCAATAAAAATTGAGATTTTCATTGTTCTTCATTTTTCAAAACAAATAGACTAAAATGAGATTAACTTTAAAATTAAGTTAAAAAATTCTCAGAAGGTCATTTTCCTAGCAAAGAACCCATATATAAAATAGTTACATTTAAAACTATTTTAGATAAAATCTGGATTAATAATACTAAACCCTTCCGTCCAGCTTATTTTAAGTTTTCTAATATTAAGCAGAAGTTTAAATTATAATGACAATTTCTTGAAAAAAAAGGAAAAAAGAAAACAAATATCAAAACAAAAATAAAAATAGAATGTAAACAATTTAATTTTATCCTAAATCTTTTCTTCTCCTCATACGCTATTTGGCCTGGAAATAATAATGGAAAATATATTAATACGAACAAAAAATACAAAGTTATCATGTTAGTTAAATAGTTACCATTTTAATTAGTATTCAATTGTGAAACGTCAATTTGTAAAGATTCTAATTAAGGAATTAAAGTTTTATTATGAGTATATTAAAACGTCAAATAGTTTTATTTTATTGTACAAATACCTGAAAATTCCCTGCTTATTATATTATCATTTTGTTCGTAATAATCATAAGAATTTTTTGGTTCAGGAAGATTTTTAAAATTGAGTAATCTACTTGTATAAGTAGCTTCAGAATGTGTTTTATATGATAATCCCAAATTAGTTGGTGTATTTTTGGTTAATAAATTATTATTTTCTTCTTCCGCTTCTTTAATTTGTCTTTGTAATTCTGTTTGATTACTATTCAGATCATTTAGCCATTTCTTTAGAATTTCACAAGTTTCTTCTGCTGTAGGTCGATTTAATGGGTTAGCATCTAAGCATCTTTTTATTAAATGTACAACTAATTGGGGTACTTTAATATTGAACCTTGGTCTTTGTCCTTTACAAATTTTTATTGCTAAATTATTATCATGGCTTATATTATTATATGGAGGTAATCCAGAAATTAATTCATACATAATTATACCAAAACTATAAATATCTGCAGCTTTTGTATAAGTTTTTCCTCGCATAATTTCAGGAGCTACATATGATAAAACACCATATACGTCGTTTTTAGTATTTTCTGATTCTTTGTAATCTGCGGGTTTACATAATCCCATATCAGCTATACGCATGTTAAGTATAGACATTAATATATTACCACTATGTAAAACTTGATGAATAAATTCTTTTTCATGAATACCATCAAGTCCATATGCAATTTCTAGTAGATGCTTAATTTTGTCATACCAAGTCAATTCATTATAATTTGTATTCAAATAATTTCGTAAACTCCCATTTTCTGCATATTTTAAAACCATTATATAATCTTCTGTCTCTGGATCTTGGGTTATTCCATAAAATTTAATTATAAAATTTTTAAATTTATCAAATTTACTATGAATAATAAACTGTATGCATATAAAAATAAAAAAATATTAATTAAGAATTATAACTTTCAATTACAATTAAAAATATAAATATATTATACCTCATTCATAAATTTTAATGTAATATTTTTTGAATTATTTAAACTTTTTAAAGCTACAGGCATATTTTGATATTCTCCACCATCTGCCCAAATTGTTTTATATACTTTACCAAATCCACCTTTTATAATATATATAATGTCATAAAATCTATCATAAGGTATCCATTTTAATTCTTCTGATATTTCATCATGAACTGATAACTGATTATCTTGAATCAATTTATCAATATCACTATTACCTCTAGTCCAGTTTCCAAAATTTTGTCGAAAATGTATTGTATTACATATTTTATTACATTTATTACATTTACTGGTATTCAAAGTCATCATATAATTTTTTGTTTCTGGATCCTGAGTTATTCCACAAGGTTTATTGATCTACAAATTTAATAGATTAGTAAAATTAAAATTTCAAAATTTTCATAATAAATTAAAAAATACCTCATTATTAAATTCTAATTTGACATTCTTTAAATTATTTAAAATTTTTAACTCTACAGTCGTATTTTTATTTTCTTTTTCCCAATTTTGATTAAAATTATTCCAACAATTTATATTCCCATCAATCCAGTTTGCTCTATACTTTACAGTTATTGCAATACATTTAATGTTACAAAATCTATTATAAGGTATCCATTCTAATGCATAAAATAAATTATCATGAGCTGATAACTGAGTACCTTGAATAAATTTATCAATATCATTATTACCACTGGTCCAATCTATGAAATTATATTGAAAATTTATTGCATTGCATACATCATTACATTTTTTACATTTATATCTCAATACCATCATGTAATTTTTTGTTTCTGGATCCTGAGTTATTCCACAAGGTTCATTGATCTACAAATTCATTAGATTAGAAATAAACAAATTCCAATTTTCATATAGTAATAAATTAAAATACCTCATTCATAAATTCTATTGTAACATTCTTTAAATTATTTAAAATTTTCAACTCTACAGTCATATTTTGATTTTCTCTTTCCCAATTTTGAATATAATTATTCCAAAAACATATATTTCCATCAATCCAGTTTGCTCTATACTTTTCAACTTTTGTAATACATTTAATATTATAAAATCTATTAAAAGGTATCCATTCTAAAACATCTGTCACTTTATAAGAATGAACTGATAGCTGAATATCTTGTATTAATTTATCAATATCATCATTGCCACTGGTCCAATCTATGAAATTATATTGAAAATGTATTGCATAGCATACTGTATTACATTTTTTACATTTACTATTCAAAACCATCATGTAATTTTTGTTTCTGGATCCTGAGTTATTCCGTATAATTTATGGTCCATTTTAATCTATTAAGTATGAGATATTAGTAAGGTGGAAATTCAAATTTTTCATAAAGTAATAAAGTAAAAATACCTCATTCATAAATTCTAATGTAACACTCTTTAAATTATTTAAAATTTTCAGTTCTACAATCATATTTTTATTATTCCTTTCCCAATTTTTATTATAATTGCTCCAACAACATATATTTCCATCAATCCAGTTTGCTCTACACTTGTCGGCTTTTGCAATACATTCAATATTATCAAATCTATCGTAAGGTATCCATTCTATGAATCTGATATTTCATAATAATCATGAACGGACAACTGAGTATCTTGTATAAATTGGTCCAATTTCCAAAATTTTGTTGAAAACGTATTGTATTACATATTTTATTACATACTATGTTACATTTATCATTTAATACTTCGTTAACATGCAATGATTTGATTTGTTTTTCTTTATTCATTGACTTTTTTATTTATTATTTTAATCTTTAATTTATTTTACAATTTAAGAAAAGAAAAAATTAAGGTTTGTTAGATTTTCATAAAAATATATATTTCATTCTAAGGCTATACTATAAATAGAAAGTCGAACAATACCGTATGACTATTATTGTACTTGATCGTTTCATATGACGTATGTCGATCCTTTATTTTGACAATTTAAAGTACAAGTATATATTAGATAATAAAAACTCATAAAGTATATGAATATACTAACTAATATTAGTATATGGGAAGTGAGCAAAGAAAAACAGTATATTTGTAATTGGCGCAATGATGATCATTAAAAAAAAAAATCAAACGCAAATCTAAATTGATGTGGGTGACTGCTTCACTGCGTTATAATTGTTATAATTCTATAAACTGAAATTAAAAAATAAAAGTTATGCTATTTTGATAGGACCGATTATAAATTTAGGATTCTGCATATGATAAGTTGTTTACTATTGATTATTACATAATTTTTGTAAAATCATTATTGACATAATAATTTAGGAAAGTTATTATGGTCACTCTTTTCTTTTTTTTTAAAAAAAAAATTGGATGTCACACGCATATGGGTATCCTACGAACTCAGTTTTTTGGTAAAGCAAATACACCCTGTTACGTCTTTTTTTGACTTAATTTATTTAAAATATTAAAATATTACTAATTTATTATTTTAAAATTAGGATAAATTTTATGGTAGGCTTTTCTAAACTGAAGTGAACAGATCAATTCTAAACCTACAAAGGAAATTGCCATACATTGCAAGGTTGCAAATTAGGTGACTGGAGATCACCCATTTTACTGAGATTAGATTTTTCTAGGATACTAAAAAAACGGAAAATAAAATAAGTCCCATTAGTGCCAACTTCCCCATTTTACAACAATAGATCCAGCAGCTATTAGAAGATCCTTGATTTGATTGCCACGTTATTACGCCTTTGGGTCTTCTTGTTCGTAGTACTACTATCACACTATTTTCTTGAAGATTTTTATTCTTCCCATTTGGTTTCAGGAGAGCGTTATAGTTCTTGGATTTCTATGGTTAACGGAGTATTTATTGTATATTTTAATGTTTTATGTTTATTGACTTTTTTTAGCCGTTCAGTTAATTAATTTTAAATTGAGTAAGAGACTAAGAGTTCGTACGTATCACGTATTCAGCGAAGCTTGTTTTGCATACCGAAGGAAACGTTGTGGCCTTGTGGTTAACTGTCTGGAACTTCTCTAATTTATTCTTGGACATGAATAACATTATCTTTCAATAATGCTTACATGTTTCCTCATGCATGTGACGATTTGCGTCAATTGTAAACAGTATTTCTTTTCACAAATGACTATATTGGAATTTTAGATTTATGTTATTATATATTTACAAATGTAGGGAATAAATTTATCTACCTAACAAATCCATTGCGACGTACAAATTATTAATTTTAATTTTTCTTTAAACTTTACTGGCATCTTTAGTGTCTCTCCCTGCACTGAGAAATGCGTTTTATTAAAGTTCAATTTATAAAATAAATAATTATCATTTTCGAAACATCGACATACGATGATGTCATGTGGCTTTTCGTGTTGTACGAATTTTAACATTTTTGTATTAGGTTTTTTTTGTAAAACTATGAAGGTAAAACTAAATAAGATAAACAATCGGCATCATGTGACTTCCAATTTCTACGTGATCGAAATTCTTCGTAACACGTTCTCACGTGAACTTTCAATTCCATTTTTATTTAGCAGTTAGTGATTAACACATTTAATCCAAATTTGAAATAGGTAAATAGGCGGATTAGTGTAACAAAAAAAAATTATTTATTTACTATAAAAAAGCAAGAATTTGTACGCCGCATTTCAAATTATTTATTATTATTTTTTTCTCTCTTCTATATATACAAATACAAAATATAAGATGTTACGGCTCAACGTAGATTGTCTTGTACTTATTTTTGATGAATTACAAGATAAAGAATCTTTATATTCTTGCCTTTTGGTTAATAGAGAATGGTGTAGATTAGTGGTTCCTATATTATGGAAAAATTATTCATGGTGTAACATGGAAGAATTTAATTTTTTCAATACGATACTTTCTTGGTTATCATCATCATCGAAAAAACTTTTATCAGATAATGAAATTAAATTACCTTCATCAACACTTTTAAAACCTCCATTATTTAATTATATTAGTTTTTGTAGATTTCCAGAAACCGAAATCATAAATAGGATGATAGAAATGGTATTAGGAAATCAAAATGATAATAATAAGAGAAAGATTTTAGAACAAGAAATTTATAAATTATTTATTAGTCAATGTAAAAATGTTAAAGAATTTGTATGGCGAACTTCACAACCATTATCATTATTCCCAGGAGCATCAACATGTTTCTCACAATTATATAGATTAACTATTGATCTTGATTATATAAATTCTAATTCTCTTAATAAGATGGCGAAAATTTGTAAAGATTTGAATATATTATCTATTAATAATTGTTCACAAGATTTACCTGGATTAATTTCTTTAATTGATGCTCAAAGAAATTTAAATTTTGTAACCATTTGTAATAGTAGTAATAATATTAATAATAATAAAAAAAATTGTGAAGAATTAAGCAAAGCATTAACAAGGAAGGGAAATACAATAAATTACCTTCATTTGGATTCAGTAAATACTATTATTCCACCTTCATTCTTAACATCACTTGTAAATTTAACATGGATATTAGTTTATAATGATGAACAATATGAAGATATAGAAAAGATTAAAGAATTTCAAAAATATCTTGCAATTTCAGAATATCCTGATCTTAGATCTCTTAATATTACTGGATTATTATGTTTTAAAGAATTATCAATGTTAATTGAAAAGACGAAAGGGAATATTTCACGTATTTATATTTATACTATAAATATAGCTAATAGAGTTGCAACAAATACAGGAATGTTAATTAAATCAATTGCAAAAAATTGTCCAAAAATTAAATTTTTACGTACATACCTTGAACCAGAAGATTTTATTCATGTAAAATCATTATTATTAAATTGTAGAAATTTAGAAGATATAAGTTTTGATAATATTAATTTTATTATAAATGAAAATGATGATGATGAAGGTGATGAATTATTAAATATTTTAACAAAATTTTCTCCAAAATCTTTAACTCATATAACAATTAGTGGAAGTTGGAAATATTCTATTGATTCTTTTGAACGATTTTTTGCAAGTTATAGAGGGAAATCTTTACTTCATTTTTATATAGAGTATCATTATGATAAATATTATATTACAGATAATCATAGAATGATTATTAGGAGATATGTTGAAGAAGGAGTTATAAAATATCAAGATCATATATAAAATGTATTTATTTATAATTAGTAGTTTATAAAGATGAAAGGCTTTATGATGAATTTGGATCATATAAAATTTGAATTATAAACAAGGAAGTGAAAATTAATCCCAAGAAGAAAAGAAAATATACAAGAGAAGGTTACGTAGTTCCGTGATTCATGAATATCGTAATTATAGCGTTTAAGGCACGCTCTGCTCAACCAAATCTCTCAGTACTTATAGCCCTCTAAAGTGACAAGATCCTCTAAGATAACGCCTAAGAGTTTTCGGGAAATACTTGAGAATGAGGGAGAATATGTATTTTATTTAGTATATATATTGCATTTTTATATTACACATCATATAAATTATTTATTTATTTTTTTTTAAATAAAATATAATTTACTTACTAATTATCCTTGCTTTGTATTTTGAACAAAAATAGTAATAAAAGCATACTATATTGTAATATAAGTTCATTTAAATTAACATAATGCTTATTTTATATCTTCTCTATGAAAAAAAATACAGTATGTTTGCAATTTAAGATTCAAATTTTAACAAAACATTAGTAGTGGATTAATCAACTACAACATATATTAAAACTGTTAATAGGTAAAATTTATCATTTTGATTTTAATTTTTCTTTATTTAATCCTAATGATTAATTCTTAGTTATATAAGAATTTTCTACTGTATAGAGAAACCTTTGACTAGTGGTGTCAAGCAGGTTATAATCTTTAAAACTTTTTCATTGGTTTTAATATTTATAAAGAAAGCAAATTAAAGTACCATTTAATATAAAATATTTATTATTTCTCAAGATACAGTACAATTTATAAATACTGTAAGTATCTTATAATATATAAACACAAAGATAACTTAATGACTGGATAAAGATTTTTGGTAAATTATTCTCATTCTACACCTCCACTCTCCAGATTCTTTTATATTTGGCTGTAAAATAATTATTTTATTAGTCTAAATTTTGCGAAATCCAGACACCTAATACCTACCCATGCAGTATTCTTATAATTATAATTTTTTGGCGGAAATATTTCACCAAAATTTTCTAATAATGACAAACAATTAAAATATAACTTTTTCAACACTATTTTAGTTCTAATATTTAATTTGTCGTTTTATTATCCAATAACAAGTTATGATCTACATGCTGACAATCTGACGTCATGGTTTGCATAATTATTATGGACATTCGAGTTACAAACCTAAGTCTCAATCCTAATTTCGACTAAAATATAAGTAAAATACGTAAGTTGTAAGTAAATGTGATGTTATCGTCACAGTTGACAACATGGGTTGCAAGTTGTGCAATCTTAGCTAATCGATACTTCCCAAGCATAACCAGATTCATTAGTTTTCTAAATTATTTGATAATTAATACTTGATTCACCCGATTTAATTAATAGTTTCAATTCTCTTGCGACTATTTGGCAAATCAAAATAACATTTATTTCCACTTTTGATTGAATTTTCTAAATGTTCTAAGGTTGAAAATCTTTACAAAATAATAATATGTTCAACTTACTTTGCAACTCTATCGAAAAACTTTCATACTACTCAGTTGTCAAAGGATTTTTTTTTTTTCTTTTTCACGTGTAATAGTTAATCACTTAAATTCAATATTATTTAATGTCTATCGCCTTAACCAATAAATTAAGTAGATAAACATCTGTCCCAGTTATCTTGAATAGTAGGACGACACCTATAATAATAGATCTATACGGATCCCACTATTGACCTTTGAAAATATTATCTATGCAACTGTCTATTAATCATGTAAACAGCATACTGTATTTTAATATAATCTCCATTACATCGAACTTTCCTTTACCCATTATAAAAAAACCTCAAATCTTGTTAAGTTGCTTTACAACCATATAATTTCTTTTCATCTTTACCATAAAATTATCTATGTTATTGTAATTTGGATTTTTTTGCTAAATCTTGTTCTAATGAAATATCTGTCGTCGTTTCTTAAAAAAATTTTTTTTTCCAGTTAACAAAGCCAAAGATTTAATACTAAGCTTCATGAAAAGAAAATTAGATATATTCCATAATGTTCAAATGACATGGTACAAGGATATTACCATAAAAGTAAGTGTAAATTGTTATCAATTCAGAAAGTGTGTATTTATTGCCCGTCATTTCGGAGATAGGTGCAATAATTACTGGTCATTCGGGAATTAAAAAAAAACTTGTGCTTTTACAATCAATGGTGAAAAATTTATCAGATCGAAAGAATTTGCCATCAGAGATTTCCGTCATATCAAAAAAATTTATTTGATTTCATAATCAACGCAAGTAAATATTATAAATTTGGATATTAATATAGTTATTTGATACATAAAAATACTTTTGTATATTTTCAAATATTATCGCAATGACTTCTAAGACTAAACCCAATAACTTTATTGTTCAATAAAAGTTGCTCTCTTCAATAAATTCGCATCTCAACTTTCCATTAATTAACAATTTTAATTAACATTTTACATTTTGAATCGCGGATCCATGGCCAAATTCTTTTTGTAATTGTTCGGAGCGAAGCGCCTGGAGACGAAAATGTAAAATTTGTTTATCCCATGCGAAACGTTCTTCCACAAAAATCACCACCATTTCCTTTTTTGAATAATCTCCACGCGCACATTCGTGTTATTTCCTTTTGAACCCCTGAAATAACTTTACAAATTGCGGGTCACATGCATACTGCGGTCTTCAGTTGCGACGGACTTTTAACGGTTTCCGTTTTCCTAGTTTCTTTTTTTTTGTCTGAACTCTCCGGTTACTTCCGAACTTTCCTTTTTTGGATTGATCTTTTTACAGTTCATTACATTTTCTTTCTTAAAAATTCGTACATGTGATCTTTATTTCATTAGATGCCCTATATAATTTTTATTACGTCATTCCGGATACCTTCAGAAGATATATCAATATATCATGATTAGTTAGGATTGCTGTGACTGATTCAGATTCACTACTTTCTGATCATGACGTATTAAAAAACGCGTAGTTTATAAGCTTATAAGCACATGATATCAATGATGTAAATGTGATCCAATCGTCATTATTTATGTATTTAGTAAGGTTTCATCAGCATAATAAGTTTGATTTTACGTAATATATAATAAACAAGATTAGTAATCAATTTTTTTTTTGTATGATAAATAATTCCTTTCTCGTCTCCCTTTTGTAAAAAACAACGAGAAAGCGTATCAAGAAAAGTAAAACGTCACAAAAGTCGGACAAGCCAAAAACAAAATCAAATAACAAACTTCAAAAAAAAGGCAATATCATCAATGACACATCAGAGACAACATCCTGGTTATTCCGTTAATTCAATTACGTTCTATAATCCTCCTTATAATTCTCAACAAACGACAGCTCAACAACATTTACAACAAACGGCTGTAAGTTTTTCTTCCCCACAATATGTTTCTTACGCTCCTCTTATTTCAAGTCCTTCAAGTTCAACAGTAGAAACTCCTATAGCAACAAATTTATCTCATACTGTTCATTCTACGATGCAAGCTCATCCTCCATCAACTGTTAATCTTCAACAGTTGTCCCCACAATTTTTTCATCTCTACCCTCAATTTGTAATTCCATCATTTGCGCCTATTTCAACGGATGTAAAGGTCGCTAAGGTCATTTCATCATCATCAGATGCACCATCTTTAACTAATGTAAAGGTTGCTAAATTTCTTTCAACTGAAGTGAAGGACGTTTCATCATCATCAAATAATGTAAAGGCCGTTAATGGCGAAAATAATGTTTCAACATCATCAAATACATCATCATCAGCTATAAATAACGTTAAAGTCTTTTCATCATCATCAAATCCACTGTCTTCAACTGACGTAAAAGACGTTAATCTCGTTTTATCTACAGATAAGAAAATCCAGCGATTGGAGAGAAATCGTCTTGCAGCTAGAGAATGTAGAGAACGTAGAAAGGCATATATTTTAAATTTAGAAAATAAGTATAGTAGATTAGAAGATGATAACTTGATTTTGAGACATCAAATTCAAGAATTAACCACTAAATTAGAATTGATGAAATATATAAATCAAGATAATATCCGAATGGAAAATGAAATTAGGGAATTAAAAAAAATAATAATGGAACAAGCTAAAGATTGTACAAACAAATGTGTTAGTGTCATAAAAGATGATGTTGTTTTTATTGATGATCATGACTGTGCTGATGTTAGAATCGTGAAATCGGAATCAGAGGATCGTTAGTTCTGTAATACTAAAAGGTTTTACGTATTCGGCAAGGCTAATAAAACGCTTATTTTTCTGCATAATGGAATAATTAGGTTAGTTATTTTCGTATGTACCTTGTGTTTTTTTTTATCGCAGTTATTCCTAATCATCAGATTTTTTTTTTTCTTGCAGGCATTATTGTAGATATTAATTATAGTATATATTTTTTTACATTGTACAACATATAACATATGGGAAACATTTATCATATAAATTATTTAGATCCATATTCATGCGAATTCAAAAGGATATGTCTGTTAAATGCATATTAACTGTTAATAAAATTTTCTAAATTACGTTACAACGCATATTTCACGTAAAATTCTTTATTTAAAAATTGATAAACCAAAGAAATATTGTTAATATAAATATAATATATCTATTCATAAATAAAATCTACCAGAATTTCCTTCATAAGACGTTAGGTACTTCCCCAGTTTCGATATATTTCAAAATTTCTTTATCACTAATTTTTCCATCCCAACCTTTTTTAGATTCTATCATACGATTTTCTATGATTTTAATCAAATTAAGAATTCCTCTATTATATTTCACGTCTACGCTATTTTTTTCATGTTGTACATCCTCTCCTTGATTATCCTTTCTTCTAAATCTTTCACCTAGTTTAACGATCTCACCTTGTAAAAACTCAACTTCAGTTTTTCTCGCCAATTTAAAATCATAAATCATACTAGAGTTAAGATCTCGCTTTTTCGTAATCAAAAAATGTTCTAAAGCCAAGTTACTCACCCATTCTGGTACATAACCTAAACATTTTGCCAAATTTTTCATTAATAAATTTTCACTAAAGGTAATTTCATTTAATCTATATACATTTAACCCCTCAAATACACATTTCTTATAAATTTCTCTAAAATTATTATTTTGAATGTATTCAACATAAGATAAACCACTTAACGCGAATAATGATGTATTTAAATTAATGAGTAATTTAAAATACATCAAATCTTCTATATCGTAAGAAATTACAGACGGTAATTCATTTTGTTCAAGTATTTTTTGAAAGCGTAAAGTATCCGGAGTAGATTCTAATACTATAAATCCTGAAGATGATGATTGTTGGATAAAGTGACATGAGGAATCAGGTTTATGAGTTACAGTCATGTCGTTTAATAAACCCCTTATAATTGTAGTATTCGGTAAAAATTGTTTAATTATTTCAGCATTATGAAGGCTGTTTTGAATGGAAACAATCTGTATTAAACGATAAAAGAAAGAAAGAAAGAAAGAAAGAAGAAATACGTAAGTGTACTTATAAAAGAAAAAAAAAAGAATACAATATTTGAAACGAGAAAATAATTTCATTTACCGTAGTTTTACCATCCAAATCCTTTAATTCATTAAATACATCAAAAATTTGACTGGATTTTAATGTTACGATGACATAATCAGGATTAAATTTAATTAATTCTTTTAAATCAGTTTCATAAATAATTTCGTCCCTTAAAATAACAATTTTGTCTTCGCATTCATCTTTTTCGTATTCATCTTTTTCGTCTCCAGCGTAAATCTCATCATTATCTTTTAATAGATAATTATTTTCTTTAACGGTATCAATATCTATAAAATTATTTAATTTAGTTAACGTCAATTTTTTGGATAAATTTAGTTCATCCAAAAGTCTTTGGCGTCCGACACAAAGGATTTTATTGTTATTATATGGATTATGAAATGCGTGATGATTGTTATGAATTAGATGAGATGCGATATAAAATCCTACATTTCCGCATCCCAATACCGCAATTGCTACCATTTTCTAGAAAAAAAAAATTTTTTTTTTTTTTTTTTTTGGAAAAAAAAAAAAAAGTAGCGAAAAAAAGGAAGATAATCAATGAAAGAGATGAAACAAAAAAATATATAAAGAATTTTCCGCCGAATTAATAATGACACAGATTTTTGTTGGTAGTACAATGATTTTTTCATATGATAGAAGCTGTTAATTTCATTTAATGCATAAATATATTGCAGCATGTATACAATTGGGGAAGATTAACAAATAAAATGTATTTTTTTATAGTTTAAGTTTGCATGATCAACTTTATTAATCGGAAGAGATTTACATTAAAAAAAAACGACGATATCTACGATATCTTGATATAAAAATAATTTAACCTTACACCCGATTTATAAAAGGATGTGAATTTTTATGCGGAGAAATTATAATTCTTTCCAATAAAAATAATTTCCTTTTCTAAAGTCCCCGTTGAAGCATTATGTGTTTGTTACATTACTGTTTGTATCACATGATTCATTTTATTGTTTGTTACATCCAAATCCAATCAATTTACTTGTTCGGATATATATGAAATAATTCCGATACTTTGTAACTCAGTCTTTTTTTCTTTTTTTCTTTCCTAAATCGGTTTCTTTCTTTTTTTTCCGGTCCACAAAAAAAAAAAAAAAAAAAAAAAAAAAAATATAATAAATAAATGAAAAAAAATAAATTCTTTCCTCTTCTTTAATTTTATTTATCTATTTTTTTTTTATTACATGTTCATAGATCATAAAAACAGAAAGTTCTATTTTCAAAAATTAATCCAACAAAAAAAAAACTTTCTTAAAAGAAAATATATAATAATGTCGGAAGAACATCTACCAAATATTCCGCTCTTCCTATCGGATGCACAAAATTTGGAACAAGAAACATTATCAAATAAATTTCATAAATTAAGTCAGGCGGAAATAGAAAGAATCAATCATTATAATGAACCATCTAGCCCGTTTAGTGCAAAAACCGCAATTAGTAAAATTTCAATGAAATTCAATAGATATTCAGATATCATACCATTTGATCGTAATCGTATTAAGGTGCATAGTAAGCGTAGTGGTAATAATACCGATTATATTAATGCAAGTTATATTGAAGCACCACAAAAATTACGTAGATACATAGCAACTCAAGGTCCATTGGAGAATACTTTTGAGGATTTTTGGTGTATGATTTGGGAGCAACGTAGTCGTGTTATTGTGATGTTAACCAAAGAAAATGAAAAGGGTAGAGTTAAATGTTCTAAATATTGGCCAGATTTAAATGGTAACCCGATGATTTTTCAAGAATTAGGACTCAAAGTTGAAATGGAATCTGAAGAATTAGAACCAAGTTCTTCTAGCTTGATTCGTACGTTCCGTTTAGAGAAGTCCAACTCTCATGTAAGCGTTATTAATGCTTCTCAAGGGATCATGGGAGATAATGTCGATACTAGAAAAGTAACACAATTACATTTTGTTGGATGGCCTGATCATGGAGTACCAGATTCACCTGAAATGATATTAAATTTAATTGGCAAAACAAATGAATTTCAACAAAAGTATCAAAGTGATTCATGTAATGAGGAGATTGGACCTCCTATTATTCATTGTAGTGCGGGATGTGGTAGAACTGGTACATTTTGTACTATTGATAGCTGTCTGGCTATGTTACCGCTTTCTGGAGATGATCCTACTGATCTAATTGAATATCTTGTGAATTATTTTAGAGAACAACGTAGAACTATGGTTCAAACTCTTGGACAATTTCAATATTGTTATTTGGCTGTTCTTAGTAAACTTGTTACAAGTAAGTAATGAAGTGAAAGGATAATGGTTGAAAATTTTGGGGGAATAAAATAATATTTGAGCGTGGGAAGAGAAAGAACTTATTTGTCTACTTATTAATGTTTATTTAAATTTTTTTTTTTTTTTATTCATGAAATGTATTAAGTATAATTCAAGAAAAAAAATAAAATAAAATAAAGAATTTTGGCCATTAAATTATGTCACGTAATTCTATGGTGTTTAGATATATAAGTTATATAATAATCGTTTTAACTAAACTACTAGTATTTGTTTTTTTATTAGCATCAGCGAATCAAGATATTATTATTAATTTAAAATGATAAAGTCTACGCTGGATAAATGCAAATGATGAGTCGTCAAAGATATCGATAAACTAAAGCTGTCTGTACCAATACCCTGTAAAAAATGTTGATCCATGTTTATATTTCCATGTTTTTTCCGTGAATGTATCATTTTCACGGAGTTTATAGCCTTAAATCATGGAAATTTTCATCACTCCAATTCGGATATCCGTGAATGTATCATTTTTACGGAATTTTTACGAAAGCATCGGAGAAATAATGGAAATATTCGGCTAAAAATTTTTTATAGGGATATAGTCATCCAATTGTAATCTGTGATGACGTGATCAAACAGTTGCAATAAGATCGTATCTAAGAGTATATCCAAAATTGGGTATCGGGATTTTTCGTCGATATCCATTTCACTGAAACCATCTCGCCGAAGCTAAGACATTTTACCGAATGAACATTTCGCTGAATGGGTATTTTGCATTTGGTTATTTTATTGTTTTTATACTAAATAGTACATAAAGAAATCTTTTCTAGAAAAATTTTTGAATTTAGATGATTTTTGTTAAATTTATCTCGTTGTCTATAATACATTAATCTTTTTTTTTACTTACTTTTTCGGGAATAAATGTTTTCAGGAAAATAAAGTTATTTATTTATTGTTTTCAATTAATATCACTTACTTGAAAGTTAAAGTGATAAATAATATTCCGGAGAAAAAGTTATCTAAAAATAATTTATTTTCTATTTTCATTGCGCGATGAATATTTTTTATAAAAAATTTTAATCGCTACCATTTTCGCCTGGCTTCGGCGAGATGGTTTCGGTGAAATGAATTTCGTGAAATGTTCCGTAACCATCCAATCGTATGATGCTAAAAGAAAGTTGCCTGTTGGTAAATAAAGCACCATCGATCAGCGAAAAAATTATAATAATCACAAATAAAAGTAATTTTCTAACGTGAGATCATATGTCTTCAACCATCGATTTTTCTAGTTAGTTGCTTTAACTATCACCTTTTTATAGATGATTCGAATCTGAAATCTGATAGTCCATATATATAAACATTTTATCCCTCAAAAATACATCATAAATTTTCAATAACCAGATGGGGATAGAGCATCTATCTTCCCACAAGAAAAAAAAATTGGATTATTAAAAGCAAGGATTGCGTTGTTATTTTTTATGGTAGTTGCGTGCTCCTTTGGGAATTTCGATGGGTTTACGTTTTGAAACTAATTAATCATTTATTTCCTTTAGAATATTATGAAAGTCATGTACACATAGAGCAATTACTTTACATTGTCATCATTGTCCGGAGCGTAGCGAAGGAAATTTCTATTGTTATGCACTAGACGATTTTATAGTTAACCCATGTAATATTCCTTCCTTCCATCCACCTACGACATTCTTATTCACTCTTTTTTTGATTATATACTTCCTTTTTTGTAACACTGATAATCAATAATTGGTTTATTTATTTATTTTAACCCACGTCGTTATTTTTTGACATAATTGCCCCATAATCAGTGTTCCATAATTATATATTATTGGATGATTATAGTCTAATAGCAGCACGTAGTACCGCATTAGACTATTATATAGTTTAAAATCATCCAATAATAATATTATCGGTTTGACGGGTGCAATTTTTATAATAAACTCCCGCTATTATCCAATAATTTTATTATACTAATACATAGACTAAATATGGAATTTTGTATAATAAAAAAAGTATTACTAAATTTAATAATAAAAATTATTAGTTACTATAAGAGAACGTTTAATTAGAATATCAGTTAAATTAATCGATTTTTGAGGTACCTTAACCGATTAACCTTAATCGGTTCAACCTCTACATAATATGCGATCGATCTAGACGAAAATGATACAAAAGATGGTGGTGCCTTGTGAATATCCTAAAGGTTCTGCAAGTACCGGGCATACAATTATAGTGATTTATTCCCGACCAGTGCTTAATATAGATGATAAAATTCCGACAAAATCCGGAATTTTTAAAAAATCCCCGGTAAAAATTTCTTGAAACGGATTTTTTTTCGGGAAAATTTTACTATCAACGGCTGTAAAAACTCTTGCATATCGGCAAGTATTATATAGATAAATTACTTGACAAAAAAAAATTAAAATAATAGTTTAAATGTTCTGTTTTATATGCAAAAGATAAATGTTTAGAAAAGAAAGTAACTGTAATATGATATTTGCTTAAAAATTAATAAATTTTATGTTGTCCCAGATCCTCAGCCGGTAAAATATTTTTTATACCGGACTCTTAGCCGGTAAAATTCAAATTTTATTTTAAGCACTGTTCCCGACGCTACTTTCTGTATTCGTAACAATACTTGATTTCAATATATCAATAATTTAAAGTGAGTTAAAGTATGATGCGGGTCATGTACCCGAATTTCATAGGTTTGATGGGTTTTATTACTGATAGAGGACTTTTTAATATTTATATAACAATCAATGTATTGTACGTGTGATGTCTGAGATATTTGTTATATTGCGAAAGCGGAGGCAGAGTGTCGTACATGATGTAATGTGGCCTGAAAACCACGTATCAAGATTTAGATCGTTTGTTCAGAAGTATATTGATTTTGAAATTGATTTAAATGAAATATTTGATTACATGATTTGAGGCTTCAAATATTCACATGAGATTATGGCTAAAAAAAAAAAAAAAATATCAGCTCCGAATGAACTATAATTTAGGCCGGGATTAAAATATTATTATTCCAAAATTTTGTATTAATTCTGGTAGTTCCAGCCTAAGTTAACCGTACCGGATACGGGGAAAATATGTATCATTACAATAATGATAAAGCTACGGATCGAAATAACTACGATTTAAATTTTAAATTTGTAGCGTGGCATTACTGTGTTAATAATCCTGTGAAAATTAATTAATACAAGTTAGGGTAACGGTAGTCTCGTTTTCGTTGTTAATATAATATTGTGTATCGGTACTTCATTATTATACATAGGAATTTCATTGCTCCTAAAAAATCGATTGAGTATCTGACTTAATTGGTCAATTTAGATTGATCAAAATTAACAACTGAAATTAATAAAATGTTTTTTTCACTTTCCTGAGTTTTCAGATTTTAAATAATAACATTTACACGCATTTGACATCATCAATCGATCAATTTTAAAATTTTGGGAATACCTTACCTGCTAGGTTTAACGTTGTCGTGTCATGGCTTATTGAATTTTGTTTCTAACTCACAATTTTCGCATTTGCAGAAATATGGCGCAGATGATTTTAAATTGTTTTGTTCTGGGTGATACTTATGATCGCTCTTTATATTCGATTCAATTGAGAACCTTAATTATAAATTAATGCTGCTTTGTAATATAAAATTTTTATCTCATTTTTGGTAATAAATACAAGTTATAATTAATTATAAAACAAAGTAAATTACTTGCATATTTTTATTAGTGCTCTTAAATAAATACCTTTCATAACCGTTTGTGAAAAGCTATTGGTAAATGCAAATATTGACTGACTTAGGACTATAATTTTTTTTTTATAAAAACAATTCAAAATCTTTATTAGATAATACATGTTGATAGCCTAATAAAGATTATAATTGTTGTATTTATAATTTAGTTAATATAAAATTCTTATTTATTAATCTTATTTTAAGAATATTTAATTTTAAAATCATTATTTTGCTAAAAAATAATTTATTATTTAGAATTATATATTGATAAATTTTTTGGGAATATAAACTCAAATATATTGATTAGATATACAAAATTGTTGTACATAAAACATACGTATAATTCATGAATATGAATTGTATATACCACAAATTAGTATTTAAATTATAAACAATTTTTCAAACAAATTTTATTATTTAAAACAATTAAGAATGTATTATTTTACCAATTTGAGTGATAATTGATTACTACAATTTCTAATAATATTATTAATAAATATAATAGGAGAACAAGAAATGATCAAAAAGTATAAATATACCTTTTACATCCAGATAAAACAATTAATTATTTCTCATTCAATAAGTATAAAATATCTCACAAATTTATTAGATGATTGAAAAAGAATAAAAAGGAAGAAATCATTAGTAACAAAGATAAAAAGAAATTAATAAAACCAACCAAACCCTAAAAATCAAATATTTTATTCTCATAAGCAATATTGAAGAGCAATATTGTAGATTGTGAAAAAGAAAGTAATTTTTACAAGAATATATTTATTTTTGGCTTTATTTCCAAACACAATTTTAAAATCAAAGAGAATTTTGGCTTCTTAATTATTCCAAATATTTTAGAATATTAATTTAAATGAACAGATAGAATGAATATCAATAACTTAATATTATATTAATAATAATAATTATTTTTAACTTAGTTGTTTTTTACCTAATCAGATATTCAGAATGCATATATCTGGGATGATTACTGGTTAAACGTCCTAAAAGTCAATTTTTATGAAGAACAAAGCTATAATAGCCATAAGTTAAAAATTACTCAATTATGAATATGATCCATATTCTGATCCACTATTATATATTAATAAGTTAACTCATTAAAGCAAATTATTACGCTATGAGGAGTCCTTTTCTTATATAATTTATATAATTTTACACAAAAAGATATTATAGTTTAAAGACCGAATATTAATTATAATTAATACAATAATAGTATAATATAATGGACATTATGTTTCAGATTTTAAAATTTTATTAAATATGAAAAATAATGTAATTAAGCCATTTTTACTGAAATTTAACCAAATTGAATATAACATTATACTATATTATGTACGGACCTTTTCATAATTATAATAATTATAATTAAAAACAGCTTTTTTAATGCAAAAATAATATGTTAACTTATTATTTATATTTAAGAGTTGATATTAAATAATAAGTAATTTTTATTCTGTTATATTATTAATAAAAGAATGTAATTTTATAAGCCAGAGATATAAGTATAGCAATGTCATATAGTACAAATTATAGTTTTTTATATACTTATTATAAACAAATTAGTTCTTCACTAAATATATAACAGCTTTATTAAGCAATAAAGATTGCCCAGCCATACTCATACACATCATTCTTATAATGTCCAATGGAATTGGGCGATGATGGATGAGTTAGTTGACATAAGATGTGATAGGAATCACGCCTACCATAATACGAATGGTAGAAGCCGCCATGAATTCTGGGACACTGTTGCCAATAGGTTCATTTTACCATTAAAATTATAAAATCAAATCCTTTTATCTATCCCATTAATTTTATTAACTATTAATAATAAAATAATGAATTTGATTCTTATGGAAAAAACAAACTATAAATCTATACAAAATAAAAAGAAATATTGAATTTAAACTAAACTTAGGAAAGAATTTTAGAATACACATTACTTTAAAGAATAATTATATTAAAAACTTTAAACATGGATTTTGCTTGACCTTAATATGATAATGTGTCCAGATGGTATCCACGTTGGCAACAATATTGACCACATTAACGATTATTGGACCATTAGTGCCAAATTTTATGAAGTTCCTTAACAGGAAAAAGTATTAGTAATTATAAAAGGGTAACAAATTGGAGGTATATTTATTATGACGATGGTGAAGGTGAAAAATATTTTCAGAACAAATAGAAAAATAAAAAAAAAAGTAATGTTTATAGCGTCGGAGTGTTACTTTGGGAACAGTATATCAAATTAAACTTACTTATCAAGCTGGGTATTTTCTAAATAGAACATGCAATATTAAAGGAATGTTTATTCTTTGATAACTTCCTCTTTAAATTGAGCATCACAATAATCAAATGCAATTAAATCTTCAGCATTCTTAATAAGTGAATTTGCTCCATGATGATATAAATATTTTGCACAATCTAAATGTTCTGAAATACAGCCTAAAAAATATTTAAACCAATTATTATTAATTTATTTGTAGAAAATAATATACACAAAAATTTAATACAATAAAAATAATAAACAATAATTATAAAATCTTCATAACATACTATAATGTAGAGGTGTTTCTTTTTCTTCATCAGACTAATAAAAACAATGAAAATAAATACATATAATAAAACATACAATAATTAAATAAGTCATTATAAATTTAATTAATAATTACCAATATATTTACATCTACTCCTTTTTCAATCAACAATTTTACAATTTCCAAATAGCCACGATCACTTGCCCAATGTAAAAGCGTTAATCCCTATAAAATAGTTTAAAAAACAATGAATTTTCATAAAAAAAAATAATAAATTTAGAAATTAGATGGTCATACTTGATCATCTTTTGCATTTACATCTACTTCACCCGAATCCAAAATTTTCTTTACTGCTGCAGTGTCACCTTTCTTTGTATATGAAAAAATATCATTTCTAAAAATATAGATTAAATTAATTATATTTTTTACTGGTAAAATTAAATTGGGATACAAACTCATCATTATCCTCCTCCTCTTCTTCATAAGACATTGTAGAAACATATTTCATTCTTTCTTGTTGTGAATTATTCTCTTTATTCTTTAAATATATTAACCAAGTTAATCCGAATAATCCAAATGATCTTTTAAAAAAAAGCCTTCATCTTTTTTAATTACCTTTTCTTTAGCTACATCTTCAATAGAAATATCGTCCAATTGATCTCTATTCCAACCAACATTTGCTTTTTCAACAATTTCAACATACATTTGCATGGCTTCTTCAGTTGGAGTATTTTCGACTTCTTTCCATGCATCCCATTTAGCTCTTGCTCTAATTTCCCATAAAGATGGTTTTGCTGTATCAACTTTACCTGCTGTTACAACTTTATAATAACCATAAAGCTGTTTTTTTTTTAAGAAAAAAAAAAAAAATATTATGTATAATAATATTAATAAAAAGGATAGTTTATTTTACTTACTTTAAGTTTAATCTCATTAGATACATTAATTTCGGGATGATTATTAAGAAATGTATAGGCTGAAGTAAACTGTTCTTCTAAACTTGAATCAGCCATACTGAAAATTTAAAAAAGAAAAATTTAGTTCAATGTTGATCCGTTGAAAATTATTTATTACATTTATTAGTATATTAGTACCACCCAAATGATGTCACATGCCACACGACATATTTTTGCAGGCGTTACAAATTAAACGTTTAACGATCAAAAGACAGCGCTTTAATTACATTCACTAAATTTATATAACAATTAACTACGGGCACAAAAGTTTTCTAAATATATTGTTTAGATATGATACATCTTTGTGTCTCTATTCCGGTATTGTGCTCGTAATTACGTGAAGTATGATCATCAAAGATCATCACTGTCGTACAGCAACAATATATTTCGTTTTTTTTTTGAAAAAAATCCATTCTGTCCCAGCTATTAACTATTTATCGTTAATATCTATTTTATATGCAATAAAAATTTCTACTAAAATATTTTTAAATTACCTTTATAATAGAATTTTGCGCTCAATACTCTTCTTAAATAAATATAAGGGTAGGATAACTTTTATAATTTATTTTAATGGCAATAATTTATTTTAATGACAATAATTTATTTTAATGACAATAATTTATTTTTAATGATAATTTTAGCTGATTTATTAATTTCTTTATATACAAATTATTTCGTTTGGTAATCACAAATCATGAACAGTCATCAAGATAACAAAGAATATTATCCACCAAAATTAAGAACAAAATTTAAGACAATGGTTTCGGAACATAGTAATTAGATTTAATTTTTTGAAATTGGTATTAAACAAATATTTCATATGTATTAAAAAAATCTCGTAAAATAATATAATAAAATGATAAAAAATGATAAAATAAAATTTTATAATAAAAAATTCGAATGTATTATTTTTATTATGTTTTTATAAGTAATTTAAACTATAGCGTAATAAATTTTTTTTTGTTTTTAAAAACTTTTTTTGATAATTTAGACAGGCAATGACAAACCAACGAAAAAAAAAAAAAAAAAAATTTTTAAAAAAATACTTAATAAATATTCTACTTTTAAAGTAACATTATAACAGTGTAAAAGAATTTTTTTTTTTTTTCGTTCCTATAATTAAAATGAAATATATATATATATTTATATATTAGAAAAGTACTGTATATTCGGTATTTTTTCATGAGCTGTGATTTACGGTTAGTCTTGAGTCAGTGTAACCCAATTAATAACTCAGATTTTCGTGCCTAGCCGATTATATAAACACTATAAACAATTATACTATCAGATTTATATAAAGTCAGAGTATATGTGAGTCATGTAGATAAATTTTTTTTCTCACGATTAATACGCGTCCTTATGACTCACAAAAATGTATATCTTTTATGAAAACTGTATATTAAACTAATAAGAAAATATTGGTTAAAAGCTAAGTATTTTGTAATTTTTAAAATACACTTATTTTACTATAGTTATAGAAAAAGTTTTTATTATGTGAGGTTTCGGAGGTAAGGATCGTATTGCCGAAAATTACTCGAAAGAGTATCAGTAAAGTTTACACGAATACGTCTCCGAGCACAGTAGTTAGAAATGTATTATAGTTATTTTACCAGTATTTTCTTGTTTACTTCAAGCCTTTTTTGTTGGACCTGATATAAAGTCTATTGATTCCGGATGAGGTTTCAATTATGTACCTTTCCTTATAACAGTCTTCAAAAAAACTTGTTTGTGGCAAGCAAATCTGGTAAAAAGTAGTTTTGATAAAAATATTTTATAAATTTTTAAGTCATGTATTTGTATGTGTCATGTATTTGTATGTTAGAAATATAGAAATATACTTATCAATTTATTTAATTTATATTAGGTTATTAATCTAATCAAGCAAGAACTTCTACGACTACAATTCCAATTGGATCTTGAAGAATTTCTACTTTGGACTCGGGAAACTAAGCTTAATACTTAATTAATGTAAAAAATAAATAAAATTAAAATTAAACATTATTAAATTAAAAATCAAGGTTTCCGTTCTTAAATTTACTTTATTTACTTTTTCAATAATAACATCATCCGTTAAGAAATCATCGTGTACATGATATATTTATTAATTTATTTATTAAATGCTTTGTTAAAAGCACATATAAAGTATTGAGGCTCAACGCCTACATTGCCTATATTAACCATAAAGTTGGAAGCTTTCAATAAAGACGTTACTGATTATTAATTATAAAAAAGATAAATGAAAATATGTTATCTTGAAACATTATTGACGTGACATATATCTTAAAAAAAAATGAAAAAATGAAAAGGTTTGACCATGTTTTAATCGATCATTACACGCTTAATAAGAGAAATAAATTTATTTTTATAAGACGTGTGAAAAATTTGTGAAACGTTTTTATTTTTACTAATTCCAATACGAGGATTTAATTTTTAATTTTGCATACTGTGTATCGTCGAAAAAAGGATTTTATTTTTACCGTATTAAAAAAGGAAAAGAATTCTTTTCGTAAAAGTATCGTATTTATTAGAACGATCGACGTGATGGGGGACGTGTACCAATGTATTTCGTTATTGAATCCAGAAAATACTTGAGGGTGTAGGAAATGGTGCGACCAAATAATCTTAACAGAACAAAATATTTTTCGATTTAATTGTTTAATTTTTTTTTAATTTTAGAGCGAAATTATTACTCAAAATATTGAATTATTTATAATTTGGACTATGCAATTTATTTTTAATTATATAAAAACTCGAGTGATTATACCAAAGTATACTCATCAAATTATTTTTGTATATTCATTTAGTATCTTAAACAAAGCAAATTTTCTCTCGCAATTTTACTAATATACTGTACATTTTTTACTAAAAAATGCTGAAAGTGTACGCTTCGAAAATTAAAATTATTGACTTGTCAATCATATTGACCTGAATTTGACTCTACCAATTAATCCGATTAATCAAAAAAATACCTATAAAATTAAAGAACACCGATGTATGAGTAACACGGGTCACTGTAACGATTAATTAGCAAAAGGAAATTTATAAATAATCTAATCTGTCTATCAAGAAAACGAATAGGAATTAAGGAATTTAACGTCACCCTTATTAGGGACCGCCAATCAGATACTAACT
>JADRCO010000745.1:0-27164 GCA_021464525.1 Rhizophagus sp. LPA8_4_AMF
TTTCCATGTAAGTTGATTATGATTTTGTTGTAAATATTTTCTTAAATCTATATTCATATATTGCATTACAAGCATATAACTTCCATCTGATGGATCTTGTGTTAAACCAAAACATTGGACAATACCTGCCCATTTATTGCTTATAGTTAAATGTGATTTAGCCTGTAAAAAATTCATTAGTAACTTAATATGATATTAATAACTTTTAAATATTTTAAATTACAAACCTCTTCAAACCAACTTTGATTTGCATTTTCAACATTCTTTAATCTTTTAAGAATTACTTGTTGTCCTCCAAATCTTTTTAATTGTTGTTCTTTAGTATCCCATTCATAATATGCTCCATTAATCCAGTTTGCTGTATAAATTTCAGAACATCCACCTTTTGTTAGATATTTAATGTTATATAAAATATTATATGGAATCCATTCTGGTATTAGACGTGGAGTAATTGTCTTCATTTGACATTTTTGTATTAAGTTATCAATATCAACATTTCTAGATGTCCAATTTGAAAAATTTGCTTTCAAATAGTTTCGAATACAATGTTCACAATATAATGTAGCCAAACATTCTTGATTACAACTTTCGCAAGTTCTTTTTGTACCGGTATTATTCCTAATTTTATTACTATCACAAACTTTAATCGTTGATATTATTGCTTCATATTTTTCATTTTCTGTAAGTGAATCATCAGCAAGAAGTGATTGTCGTACAAATTCAAATTGCTTGTGTAAATTATTGTAAATATTATAATTCATTAATGCAAATGCTCTATTAATTGCAGCATTAATTGATTGATTTTCACCATAAGACATAATGAAATATATTATAAAAAGTAGAAAAAGCTTCAGATATTTTAAGAAAAGATATTTTATTAATTTTGAAACAAAAGTGGGTCGTTCCATGTTTCAGAATTAATAAGCTATATGCAGTGCTACATGTACGGTACTACCTAAATCTAATGATTTGCCATAAAAATCATAACTATCCATAATGAAGTCTAGTTATCTGTTTTTGGTAGTTATAATAAATGTAATATTAATGGACAAAGAAATTTATTTTATTTTGATCAATAATGATCTCATAATTTTGCAATATCTTATGTTAAATTATAATCTCAAAATTTAACTATCTTAAACTTTCTATTTCCAAAAATATACTGAAAATATTTTAATAATTGTGAAATATTGAAATATGAACTTTATCCAATATCAAACTTGAAGAAATAAGAAATAAAAATAGGATTAAAAGTATTTATTTCAAAAAAAAAAAAAGTTAGAATGATAGTTGACAAACTCAAACAAACTCATGCATAGGACATTCAAGAAAAAATTGCTGAGACATTAGTTTATTGCTTTTAAACCAATCAATGTTACAGATAATTGCTAATTTTACAAACGGGGAAACTTGGTGATAGATGAATACAGTAAATTAATGTACTAATGATTATTCTATTATCACCATAAATGTTTTTCACCCTTTTGTTGTAGCAAGTACAGAAATAATTATTTTACTTGAGTAATATTTGTACTTTCAACGTACATTTGTCAAACCCAAACATATATTTTACTAATTACATAATTTTGCCACGAAAAAAATTAGACCGATGACGAACGAGATCGGCTAAACTTTTAACCTAAAAGGATCTACCTAATTTAATTTATTATATTGACCTTAACCTATTTATAATTAAGATCGTCTTTACGTTTCAAAATTTGCTTATTATATTTGATTACGGCATAATGCTACTGTATTTAGTTTATTTAGTTTCAGTTTTATCCGCGGTTTATTGAGTTACATACTGTCGCTTAATTTGATCAGTTAAATAGTTAAATCCTTCATCTTTCCCTTACTCGGACGAAAAGTTCTTTTTTAGGCAAGGTTAATGAGTGAGATAGATAGCAAATATGACAACATACCAGTTTAGGTGTTACGAAGTTTATTAGTAAATAAATTAAAAATTTTTTCTTTATAATTGTTATTATTATTATTATTAATTTAACAAATTTTGATTATCATTAAAAAAAGGCAATAAAAATATTTTTTTTATTTTTAAATTTTGCTCAAATTGTTCAAATTAGAAATTATGTAATATCATTAGGTAATTAACATAAAGATTTTACTCGTGCTATATAATATTTCTGTTATCATATCATAACTGACGTCAGATATCGTGTAAAAGGGTTTATCAGAAGATCTTAACAGTCAAATCTCGAAGTTTATTTTTTTTTTAAAAAAAAATTTAAATTAAGCGTATTAAAATGATGTGATACTTAAAGTTTTATATCCGGCCATTTGAATCGCTAATAAAATTACTATCATAAAATATTTTAAATCAACACAAAATATTTATCCTAATTAATGTATTTTTGTATTGTATTTTTTTTTTTTTTTTAAAGTATGATAATCAGAAAGTCGATTTTTTTAAGTTTGTGAACTTGTGGTATCACAAAAAGAATATAAACAAATGGATATTCAAACTAATGTATTCTTCGTGATGAGCAAGGTCCAAGGCAAAAAAAGAGCCTGATTGGTAAAAAAGAATTATGACGATCAGGGAGATCGTGGAATAACATACTGTAATTAATTACTGTATAAAACCTATTCTTTATAATTTTGATTATGAGATTGAGACCTTTTAATTATTTTGCTTAAAGAAAAAATAATTGGAAATTTATAAATAATTTGCAATATAATTTTATTGAATTTCTAAATCACTTGCTTTAATAGTCATATTAACGTTAAACTTACAAATATTTTGCGTTAATAACTGATAATTATTTTGCGTTAATATAATTTTAATAATTATATTAATTATTTAACAAAAAAATCAAAAAAATTATTATTTCAATTAAAGAAATTATACATATTACAAATTTATTTAAATCTCAAGACTTCTAAATTTCGAAATTTTACCAGCAAGAATTTTTAACCATCGGGATTGCACCGTGATCGTCGAATTTTGATTTTCCAGGATTTTAGGTTTTAGGATTTTAGTCCATCCATCGAAGATTATGGGTGTCGGTGATTTTTGGGAGATCCCATATAAAAAGAATTTGTTATTTAATTAATTAAAATAATAGTATTTACATTGTAAATTATACCCCCAAAAAATTATAATATATAATCTTAATCTACAATGATTTTTTTGTAATTCATTTAATGAAGATCATGGAGAAATAAAATCAGCTGGTACAAGTTACAAGAAAAATAAGATTCACGTGAGAATATCATACTTAATTTTTAATTTGTTTATAGAGTATCAAATTTTTTTCTTTTTTTTGATTCATATTAATTTAAAAAAAAAACCCAAAATTCTTTATGAATTTTATCATTATGAATGATATTATAAATGTTATAGATTTACATTTCTGAAATACAACATAATATATTTTTCTAAATTTTCGAAAAAGGGAAATTGGTTAATTTTTTAATAATCGTAGAATATCGTAGATCAAAAAATGATCATCTTTCAAACGATATAAATAATTCTCAAAATTTTATTAAAATACATACCATCAAAAAAAAAAAAAATATAATATATATACATAAAATACTTTGTATAAAAGTATATATATTATATTTTGTTTTATAATATTTATATTTATTTATTTATTATTTAGAGCCGCGCTCTAAAAATATTTCATATTTACAGTATTATCATTCTTTTTTTAACCGATAATTAATCATGAAGTTACATTTGGTGCTTTCCGTTTTTTTCTCGTTTGCTCTTATTTCTCAAGCATTTCCTATGACTTTGAACTTTGACAAAAGACGTTTCAGTCAAGAACATACTCCAAAAGCTGATGCTACTTACGCTGCGGTAAAGGAAATATCTGTAGGTACTGGTAAAGAACAACAGGCTGGTGACTTATCTGGTGCAATGGTAAGGGCTCTTTTAGCAAAAGCACCAACTTGTGATCAACAAGATAGAGCGGATGAAATCATTGACCTTGCAATTGAAATTGGAGGAGATAAAAAGGAGAAACTTATTCAAGTTGCCAAAACATATCGTCAACTGGAACGAAATACTCCAAAAGCAGGTCTGCCATCCGAGCTTTGTAAAAAAAAACCAAGGCATAAAGAACTTGATGGATTGGTTCAAGCACAAGACACAACCGGAAAAGGTAAAGGTCCAGGTCCTAACCCTCCTAATCCAAAAGATCCTAAGAAACCCAAAGATCCTAAGTTACCAAAAGAACCTGTTATACCAAAAGATCCTAAGAAATCTGAACCAAAAATACCTGATGATGATGAGGAAGATTGTGAAAAAGATGATGATAATTGAAACCAAAGAAATTAATATTATTAAAAAAATTGGATCGATTATAAATTTTATTAATACATAGCAGTCAAATTCAATTACAAAATCAAACAAATGTTTGTAAATAAGGATCTTCAGATTGTATAGTAACAAAAGTGAATAAATTTTACTGTTGACTTTAAATCCCTTATTATAAATATAAATGCGAGAATAGTGAGAGCACCTTTTATTATTTACATATGATGTATTATTTTATTATTCTTATATATAATCCTTAATGTTAATAAAACAAAAGTCGTATTGGCCAATAATGTGAATTTTCTTATAATTTGTGTAAACAGTAATTTATTTTGATTAAAATATATTTATTTATCGTAAATTCTAAAAAATAAGTCATACTTTATAAATCTTTACATTTCAATAACGTAAAAATCTTTACAAAAAAAATGTTAAACTGTGAAGCAATAATACAAACGAATATTTGTCATAATGATATCATTTTTTTTAATTAATTGACGTAAATAAGAATAATAACATACCCCTAGGTAAATTCATAATTTTTCTTTCTCCGACAATCTCATAATTTTAAAACCAGCGGATTTGTAATTTTTTGCTTTGTCTTCTCATTTTGAAAAAAGAAGAATTACGGTTTGATCGACAGGAGTCGCGATGATTAATTACATGTTAAACGATCACAAGAACAAAATTAATGTAGTACAATTTCATACACTCTTGTAAATCATTCACTTTTCGCGCTTTTTTTTATGCACATGGCAAAAGTTCCTCTTTTTATTTGAAGAAATTATCAAGGAAACTTACGTTCACATACAATCATATAATTTATTATTTTAGCATTACCTTGTTTTTACTTCATACGCGTAACGTCTGATGTGCACCACCAAAATGTTGAAAAAATTTGTGATATCAATCGTTTTATGTCAAAGAACCAATTTAATGAAATTCATGATTATCCAAATACAATATTTTATGTATTTGGTCTGAATTTTCGTACGATAATTTCTGAATTTATTTACAAGAAACTAAATATTCGCCTAAATTATTTAATATATATGGGTTTATTTATTGATTGTGGAAATATTGAATTGAAGAATTTTCAAGCTTCGAATTTAAATTATTTATAATTAACAAATATTCATCAATACTGTAATTAAATTTTTTTCATATTTGAATTTTTATATCTAATCGATAATCTTTAAAAACCGTTTATCTCATATTATCGATTTTTTTTAGGCCACAAACAGATTCTGAAAAATTCATGGATAAATAATTTGTGGATCATAAATTTTATTTAAATAGTCCATTTAATGGAATCAAGGATAAACTTATTGATTAAAATAATGTCTTTGTTCAACAAAATATGAAAGATAATAAATGATCCAACAAATGGGTAAATAAAAATATTACAATTTTAGATTGAAGAAGGCATTATATAAAATTTATTCCTTTAATTAGATTTTAGCGATATTGAACCTATAGATTTCTTTTTCAAGGTGTTAAATTATATAACCATCTTAACGCAAATTTTAGTTTATACACTCCTGGGAATTCCTAATATGGAATTCCTAATATGACTAAAATGCGTTAACAAATTTATTTGCACATAAAAAAATATTCGTGGATCTTATTTCTTAATTCTTAACAAACTCATAAACAAGCTTAATACAACTAAGTCAAATACGCTCCGCTTATTTCATCGAAACCTTATTCCCCAATTTTTAATAACTGAAATAAATTTATGCAATTACACTAACCAAAATAATAAATGTCTTCATCTTTCCTAATTCAATCTGTAATATTTGATACGTAAAAGAGATTGATTGTAAAATTGATTAATATTTAGTTCCACCAAAAGGAATATGATTAAAGTGAGACAAAATTATTACCATTTTTTAAAGAAAAAATGTTTATGATAAAATGAAGTAGCAATTTTTATGTACTCATAAATAGTTTATTTTATCCTCCCATGGAAGGTTCTATTTAAAACGTAAAAATGACAAGACATCATAATAAGAAATCATTTTAAGTCAAGCACAATATGATATTTGTAGGCAGGCAAGGACAGCCAAATATAGAAAAAAGATTAGGGAAGCCACTGTATATGATAAGTACAGTATGAAGGGATGGTGCGCACTGCAGGGTTCACACGTAGTCTTGGTATTGTTTAAGAGACATACTAATTATCCTTATGATAGAAAGATAGAGCAAGGTACTGTACATAGATTAATCCCACTCCAGAAAAGCCCCTTAATGTTCATGTCACTAGTTCCCCCGTTACTAGTCTTTTACTAAGTAACAAAGTATAAAAATAAAATAATTCTATATGAAAAATAAAAACTATATAAAAAATCAACGAAAAAAAATAATAAATAAAAAAACAAATTACGAACATAAAAAAAAGATGAGAGAATTTAAAAAACAAAGAGCAACATAAAAATAAAATAAAAAAAAATAAATAAAAAAATAAAAAAAATAGCTTGTAAAACTAGAAAAAAAATTTAAGGATGTTCTGCGACACTAGTAAAGTTGACAAGTTGCCAAGTTTCAACTTCTATAATTGTGAAGAATGTGTTTGCAATTGAAGATAGGACTTACTTACTCGTCACAACAATATTCTTTAGACAGTTAAAGATAAAGAGCGATAAATTTTTTGGACGAAGGGGCCTTTTATGGATTAGTTATACAGTGAGTCAATAAGAAAATTTTTTCGCACTAAGGATGGATCAATTGACTCATGCATAAGATCCATTTGACACTTGAATCTATAAAAACATTTAGAATATTACGTAAATCGGGGTTTTGAGCCTTTGTATTCATTGCTCAGCGATCATAAACCTAACTTGATATGGATTTTTATAAAATATGTAGAATATAGTGACTATATACAGTCGGACCTCAGTCGGACCTCTATGTACCGATATTATATGTACCGATAATTGCATGTACCGATAAATTTTTCATGTCCCATTTTCACATCCTCTATAATAATGTATAGTAATATGTACCGATAATTCGATATACCGATATTTTTTCCCCAAAACAACAGCATCGGTACATAAAATTCCGACTGTATTTAGGAATTTTTTATAAGTAAAATAGTTATAATCCATAACATAAACTAAGTTCATAATCTTTAATGTTGGGCTGGCAATCAAATAATTATGCGGTCAATCTTCATACAGTACAAATAAAATAAATACAAATTGTTTGTATTTTGCTTATTTTACTTGTAATTTTTTTTTAATGTATTTGTGTACAGTAGATTTCATATAGCAATCTTAACCACGTTCACACCAATTTTACTAGGCAGGACTTTAATCACGTGTATTTCTTGAGCCCTCTTTTACGACGAATCCTAGTTCTGGAACACCTCGACTTTCTTCTACATCCTTCTCATCTTCTTTGGTTAACTTAGTCCTTAATAGGTTTGGAGTAACATTAAGAATTTAATTATGGAATCACTTCTAATATAATTTTCAAAAAGTAAATCGTAAATTGAATAAATAGATGATTAATACTCAAATTAAAAAGTAAATTACAAAAAATAAGCTTATTGCATATGAAGAGCCAAGTCTCAAACTGGGTTTAAATTGGTTAAAAATTATTAATTTGGAACCAGGGTGGAACTGTAATCTGTCTACTAACTATAGAGGAATCATAATTACATCAACATTGTAACAACTCAATATTATTTAATATAAAAAAACCCCAATAAATTTTATTTATTTTAATATAAAAACAAAAGATAAGCAAATAAATATGAGCAAAATTAAAATAATTTAAAACTAGCTTGGTGTCCAGGAAACGTAGAACATACTAATATCAATTAGTTAAATGGTAATACCACTATATAAATAATATATGGATTTTTTGATTACATGTTATAAAATGAAAGCATTATTCAACTTTCTGAAATGGATTATATGAATTTTTTTGCAAATATACTTGATTTAAAGCGGAGTTTTAACTTTTTTGAATTAGTCTTTTCTTTATATTTGAACGCACTAGTCTGATTACGCTCTGCTGCATTTTTTATCTTTTTTAGAGTATGACCATTAATTTGTAGATTGTACAATTGCTGCTCAAGATTGGCTATATCGTTTGGTGATATTGTAGGCATGGAAGGATCATTATTTTCAATTGCTTTTTTAATAACCTCAATTTGTTCCAAATAACTTCTTTTTGTAGCTTCAAGTCCCTTGAGAATTTCGTCATCATAGCGATTAGGATCGGCACTCTTTTTAATTTTTTCTTCGTTTATGAAATGATCCAGGTAGTCTGCATATGCATCATTAAAAGCGGCTATTGCATTTTGTCTCAAAAATTGCGCAAACTTTAAGCTAATTTTATTTATTGTATGCTGTTCTGTTTGCAGTTGAATTACTCTTTTTTGATAATCCTCTATAATTGCTTTTTTGGTTTCTTGATCTGATTTCTTTTTTGAAATCTGCAACTCTACATTTTGATCAATAATCTTTTTAGCTATTTTCTCGTTCTCATAGTCAATATGCATATGTTTATCCCATTTACAGCCGCAGACTTTACATATTCCATCTGAATTCATAACTTCACATTCTTTCAGTGCTGTATTGTTTAATTTATTACATGTAACATCGTCCAAATAACAATGAGGATGACAATGTGTTATGTAATCTACCTTTTTAATATCAGTTTGATCAATATGCAATAATCTGACACAACTATTGCTAGTACATACAGTTCTTTGATATCCCAACGTTACTGGTTCAAGATTTATTTGTTGAATGTATAATTGATCTTTAAGTTCTTCTATGGTTTGGTTGGAATTTGCTATTACATTTTGTTGTTCTTTAATTAACTTAATATTTGTCTGGATAAGTTGTCCTATCTCTGCAAGTGGTCTAGAAAGAAGTATCACCATATTTCCTATATTTCTAGAATTGTTGAGCGATAGAGTATCTTTTACCATATGAGGTGGACGTTTTACAAGATATAGGATGAGTCTCAATGATTCATCCACGGATTTTTTCCAACTTTCTGAAAATTTTTTTTCATCTGCATCCGTAAATAATATACCTGGTTCCTTGATTGCCGCTAGAAATCTAAATGATTCGTTGTCAAAACAATATACAGTATCATGATTGACTTTTATTTCAACACTACATCGTTCTTTGAGGTCACTAAGTTGTTTTTTAAGTGGTGGTAATGTATCCCCTGGACGGTAGAAAGTTCCTCTAGCATTGGTAAAGCAGAAGACTATATTATCCTTTGCATTTCTATGAAGGTGTGATAACAATTCTTGTATGCAAAACTTTACCGCATTTAGCTGGGGATCGTTTGGTCTAAGGAGTATGCATATCCCATTTAAATATCGATGGTGACTAATATATTTAAGGATATTTACAAAATTTTTCTTATCTTGATCCAACCCTATACTTGGAGTATCAATTAATCTTACAATTTTATTTTCAGCTGCTTGGAAGACGTAGCTTTTACATTCTTGAGTGGATGACATGCCAATATTTTCTAATCTCTCATTTGTATCATCATTACCTATCTTAATTGTTTTCGTTTCATAATTATCATCTGTGATTGTGAATTTTGATGAGATCAATACTTCCATATTCCCAGCTTTCGCATCCTCTAGCGTATCAAATTTAAGGTAATTAACGAAAGCATTTATAAAGGTTGATTTCCCTACGCCAATTTCACCAAGTAATAATATATTTATTTCTTCTGGAGGCGCTGCTGGTAATAGATTATTAAGGGTGTTTGATTCAAAAGATACATATCCTACATTGTGATAAGGACTATTGCACCTGAATTTACAACTAGTTATTTCACTTTCACCACACCCACAATAAAAGTACCGATTATATCCATATTCTATATCCTGTTCACAATTGAAACATCTCCAATTACAAATAGTATGTGGACAATCGACGTGTGGACAAGGTATTGCTAATCGCATTTTATCACTAGGATCATCTATTGGTCTTGAATTGGATACGTCAAACTTAACAAGATTTGATGCAATATTATTATCATTATAATAGTCAAAACTTTCTAAGCTTCCACCGATATAATGAATTACCGGACGATCAGGACTTTTTATTTCAGGACATTTTTTAGGGTCAGTAACAATCGACTCTTCATTTGAATTGACACTATCATGCACTGTTGATGAACTAACATTAATAATATCCTGATCAATAAGTTTGTAGATATGATTTATTGAACTCCTACGCAGAATATTCTCAATAGTCGAATTCTTGTCAAGATACTCCACTTTTTTTGTTTTAAGAGCAAGTACCAAGTCAGCTTTTGTAGATACTGATCGATATCGATCAATAAACGCCATAATAGAACTCTTAGATAAGACACCTTTCTGAAACTTCTTCATTATTCTCTCAAGCTCATCGATATTACTTTTTCCAGAACGTACTATAACAAGATTTTCCGCGAATTCCTTTTTAAATTTCACCTCTTCCAATCTGAATTCTTGTACATGATTGTTAATCTCATCAAAAATATTATCAGGTATGAGATTAGAGATAGATTTTGCATCATTAAATAAATCATTGAGCATTTGTTTTGGTTTCAACAAACCATTAAAAACATGCTCTATCTTTAAGACAATTTCTTCGTTCAATTCTCTTATCATACTATTAACTATGGTATTCTGAGTACTAAGTACTAGTTTCGCAAGTCCTGATAATGGATAAAGAATATATTCAACTGGAAATCCTTTCCCGTTATTATATTGTATAGCATATGAAGGAAGCTCTGTCATAACTTTCTTTGCTTCATCAAAGGATTGAGGAAATTTCTTATTATATGGAACAGCATCACCAAGAAACGTCATAGAAAAACAATTCATAAGGTTAGGTTGATTCTTTTCAGCATTTATGTTATCATTTTTAGAGGTAGAAGGTGATAATTTTTCAAAATAAGACTTAAGTGCTGCTTCAATTTGGTACTTATCATCTTCATTCAAGTTTTTACATTCAAATGATGCTATTACAACAGCCCCCCATTTTATTCCTATCACGACGTGAGTGGCATCTGTGTTACTGAACCCGTCAGTAGAAATGCATGCTTTAACATCATCACGATAAATATTCAAATTTTCTTCAACTGTAATCATCCTGTATATTAAATTGCCTTTCACAGTTCTGAAACTTTCCTTTACATCGCCTAAATACTTTCCTGAACCCTCTAAAGTAGTTAGTCCTGCGAGAACGCTTAATTTTAGCTCAGCTTCAACATCTAACTTATTAAATTTTTCTACATATGAATCCTCATATTCATAGAATAATTCGCTATTGGGTATGTCAATTTGACTTAAGGAGCCATTTGGAAACTTTGATTTCAATATCGCAGTTCCACAGAATGTATCTCTCACGGCATTATATAGAGAACCAATAAGTGCGGATCTCCCAAGTGACTTTCGTCGTATAACTTTATTTGCAGTGTCCATTATTACAAAGTTTGATGGTCTGATGGAGACACAGAATATGAAAATTAAGTCATTTTAAACGGTTTTCTCATGTTGTGTATCATGTAACCTTACACCAAATCAAAGTTTATGCCTTTTTGGGAAGAAATGACGATTGACGAATTTCAAAAATTTGATAGCCGTGATATATTTTTTTTAACTGCGCATTATATTTTCCAATTTCCATTGTTCAACTAAGCTAGAAATTAACAATTTTAAAAGTGACACTACTAACGATTGAATGTTTTTACTTTTTTGTTAAAGATCTGCGATGAAATTATTATTATTATTTTTTATTTTGAACTTTAACTTTTACATTCTAAGTGATTAGCTGTATATTTGCTAATTACCAAATATTCTATAATCGTCTGTAGAGGTTGGAACCGGTTAATGTTAACCGGTTATTATAGAGTTATTAGGTACAGAGTTATTAGGCACGGAGTATAGGTGGGTGTTGGATTATTGGCTGTCATTGTGCCATTGCGTGGCACATGACAACAATCAAATAATATCTTACGTGATCATGATAAGTTGATCAATTTTGCCCATAACCGGCATGGGGATACCGGATATAGTTTCTTTAATCGGTTAATCTAAATTGATCATAATTCTGGTCAGATTTATCATTTTTTTTAATTTATCAATAACAGTACAGTATCACTAAATATGTATGTATGCAAAATCAAAATCGCAATTTACAGCCGAAAAAAAATTATTGGCTTATGATTACGTGAGTGGATGACCACTAATTTTCAAAGTGTGTAGAAATACATTGCCCTTCGCTTCGCTCCGGACAATAGTAAAAAAAAAATGAAACGATCATTTTTGTATCGTTTCTCTGCTGATCTCAAAAATTGGGATGATAATAATCTGTCATATTGGATGCATCAAATTACTTTTAATATTATAAAAATTAGCATTCAACAAACGCACAAATAAAATAAAATTTTATCTATGGACGTGGTATGATTTCTTTCTCACTGATGGAATAAATTTTTATGTTAGATTTGGAAATTTTCGATTTTTTGATGCTTCAATTCATTGTCATCATTTCTTTATTTTGCTAATTTAATTCTAGAATGATAAGAGTTGAAGATAAAAAGAAAAAGAACACAAATGGCACGCTGGGATCATTTATTATTTCATAGGAATAACATCGGAAATTCCTAACAATAATATCCATACGGGTACATGATAGCTATGTACAATCGTCACCAAATTGCTACATATTCATTATTAATCAGCTTAGATCAATTGAAATGATATGGCTATTAAGAATATTAGGAGAATTATCAATATGAGGGGATTAAGAGAATTATAAAATTGAGAATCAAGGATATTAATAATTGGAATATCAAAGGAAGAAAATTAAAAATTCGCAAATAAAAAGAAATCATCTTGTGGGAATGTGGGATTGTTCACATTAATATATTATTTAGCGCAGTTTCTTTTTTTATTATTTACATTATTAATTATAATACGTTTTAGCACGAGAAAATTATTGGCATGGTAATTATAAAATTAAGCGTTAAAGAACTAAAATAAAAAAAATTATTATGAACATTTATACGTTTCTTCCTTTGTTAATTTGTTTAATTTGTTTATATTTTATTTTTTTCTTTTGTTTTCTTCGATAATATTAATATCGACATGTCGTATTATCGTCAGCAATGATAAGCTTTGATATTAATTATTATAAACTATGTTCAAGTTTATTATGCCTAAAATGATGGATTAAGCTAACTGGATCGCAAGTCCTTTTTGGGGGGTTTTTTTTATACAGAACTGTGGAACTGTGAGACAAATTTTAGTTATCGTGTCGCGTCCGCTTTTTGTAATACGATAATGATGATTCGTCATATTGACTATTTTTCTGAACCTGAAATCAAGTATTGATACGCAAAATTTTAATAGATCTTGGGTTCGGTTGAAAATTTCAAACTCATCCATAAAGGAATAAGCCTTCTCAGTTTAAAATAAATAAGTATATTATACATATACTTCTTGCATCTATATATTAAACTCTATTTTTATAATTTTGATTTATGCGTGCATGAACTCGAATTTTACTTACTTTGTCGTACACATCAAAAAGTTTGCGTTAAACTTTGAAAATTGAATTATATGCTTTTAATAAATTATTATTCCTACTTTTCTAGTTATTTTCTGAATTATATGTTTTATATTATTATCTTCATTTTTCTTTTTTTACAAAGAAAGTATTAGATGACATTCTTTGTTAATTGCACTTTTTTTTAATTCTTGCATTTGCCTTACTTATTTTATTAAAGGGTTAAACAGTGTATAATCTGAATAAAATTATATGTGCATACGTGCACCTAAGAAAAATTTTTGTGCACGTTTAAAGAATTTAAAAATAAAATGATGTCATGACTTTATGTTAATTAAAAATCTTTTGTGATAATAACGCACATTAGATTTTAAAATTGTGCAAAGTGCAAACTAAAAAAAATGTGCACATAAATTTTACAAAATTTTATATTGGGAACCTATAATACAGTATAAATACAGAATTTAGTTTTTTACCGTTTGTAAAGTACCTAGATATTATTCAGGAATCTGATTAGAAATGTTGCGTGCGTGAGGGTTGAATGAAAGACCACTAACAACAAATAAAAAAGTAAATTGCAAAAATTAGTTACAAAAAAAAGCAAAAAGACAACTAGTTAATAACAAGTGAAAAAGAAGTATCATTATTAGTGTTTATATCTCGTGACTTTCTTATCAGTTAATAGTACGCTTGTTATTTCATATATCATTTTGCAAAACTAAAATATGCCGAGAGAAGGATAAGAGGTATCGTTTGTTAAACTCTTGCGCAATAAATTACATATCACATGATACGTGTAATTACATATGGTTCGCCCGTAATACAATATGATAGGAGGTACATAGTCTATTAGACTAACATTCCTCCAGGTAAGCCAGTTCTCCTTAATGTCCCTGCCGCCAGTTTCTCCGCCATTATTAGTCCATTTATACAAAATTTTTTGCATTTACCTACTTATTAACCATGAAAACTAAAGTACGCATCAATTTATTATATAAACTTGGAAAAAATCATAAAATCTTTTAATGTAGACTAGTTCGTTGCAACGGGATCAATGAATATGATAATAATATTTTTGACCTATATTGAAATTTGGATATTATATAATATTAATACAGTAAGTAGTTTAGAGTTTTAATTTATTTATAATGATTATTAATTGTACTAATTATTTAGAAAAAAAATTATCAATTATCAATTTTATTTTATTTTTGTTGGATATATTTGTTCTAACTAAAAAATCATACGAAACATTTATTCAAATAAAAATTATATTACAGCTGACCTTGATCCAACCTAAAAGGAGAAAAACCGAAAAAAATTATTATAAAAAATAATTAGGAAAAAAATTTATTATTAAATACGAGAATCGGAAAAAAAGGCGCTTACCGTAACACCGCAGCATAATTTGATCACTGATCTAAAAGACAAAAATAAATAGCAATATACTTATGTAACGATAATAGAAAAATATATAAAAAATCATTAGGTTATGAAGGAAAAAAAAAATTTCGAAACCAACCCGAAGTTTGAAAAAAAATTGAAAAAATCTATTTTTCGTTAGTCATTATAAGTCAAAATTTTATTAGCCACATAAATCTCAACTGATTGGTTACTTGGTTATTGGAACTTACGGTACATATGACCCAAATAGTATACTAAACGTCAGTTAGATTTTACGTAACGTAAATTACGTGTGTGTTATATTTTATAAACCTGTATCAAATTTTAACAATTGGTAAATCATTAGACCATAGTATCGTAAAAACTACAATCATTTAAATATTAAAATGAGTATAAAAGAATTCTGATATCCTAAATATAGTAATATTCATAAATAATTGAACAAATAAATAATAAGAAACGCTTTTAATAGATAAGGGGAAATTTATTTTAAGCTAACTTTGATTAAAATATGTAATAATAAATTGACAAATAAATAAAATTAAAATAAATCTATAAATAAATAATTTAATAATAAATCTATTGATAGATATATAAATAAATATAACAATAAATATCCTTAAGGATTCCTTAATGCAAATTTAGGATCTTTAAGGATTCTATAAAAATTTTATGATAGGGAATCCTCGCTGGTGGGGAAGGTTCGTTAGGGATCCTTACTAATTATGGGATTTTTGGAATCCCTAAGGATCCGCGCCCAAAACATTTACTGATGATAAAAAATTATAAGAAATAAATAAGCGTGCTGCATATGATGATGTACAAAAATTTTGTAATGACGTCGTCTTATGAAAACAATAAGCAATAATTTTTTATTAACAAGATTGACTAATTAATACAAGCTATATTTTTACAAATTAGTTATTTGTTGTACATCACACTAATCATAATTTCTTAGCAATTATAAAATAAAAAATGGTAGTTGTTTAGGTTTAGCTTTCTTAACCAACTTATTCATGTTCCAAATTATGAAATTTCATCTTACGTTCAATTATAGTCGTAATTGGATTTTTCGCTGCTACTACCGGAAGTTTGAGATTCAGTCTCAGAATGGAACGAGACAACTTCAGTTTCTGTATCTGGTATGGTTGGAGGTTGATCTGTTAATTGATTACCACAAAATGATGCTATTATTAATAGTTAATCTTACATGTAGTTGAGTCCAAGACCTCCCGTGCTTGTGACAGGTAATGTTCAGCTTTAAGATATTTCTTGGCTTTTTTAACTGCAGTATATTTATAATCCCAATCATCATCCTCTGGACAATAATATAATTTGCAGATTTGTACACGGAATTCTGTTTTTAAGACATTTAATTATTGGATTAATGATTTTTCCAATTCTTTCTGTATCAATATCGAAATTAGTTGAATGTCGTTTCCCCCTTTGCTTTTCCCGTCTTTCATTTCTTTTAATATTTCTTACCCATCTCTAAAAAAAAAGAGGAATTAAAAAGAGGCGTGAGTTAGCAGTTCGTGAAATATGACCAAAAAACAGTTTGCACCTAGTACTCTCAGCAATAAAAGGGTTAACCTCTAACAGACAAGTTGTTTGATGTTTAAGAAAGGTACTTAGTCGGTTCTTCCTCCAGAACCAGATCTTAAACAGGAAAATTACAAACAGCTTGAAAGTAAAATGTACTTCCCTTTCACGGTTTGTACCTGTACAATACTTTCTTGACTCACAACCTCTGATACTTACATTCCAATCATTAAGTATGTTTGTTGCTTTTTCGCGGAGGTGAGAGTTGATGGTGGTTTTATTAAAATGTACTAAATATGTTTTGATTTTGGATAATATTGTACTTAGGCTTTTGTCTTTATTTTTGTTTATATAGTAATCGCAGACTTCTTTACAAGTCCATTTTTCAGTTGGCTCATTACTAAAAAACTCCATAATTGCTAGTCACAAGAAAAAGAAACTAAAAATGGTTTAATAGGTACAGACAACAAATTATACTTTTTTTTTATGACGAGTCATTAGAATCATTGATCACTGATATTTATTACATAAATTACGCGAATTACGCGGATAAAAAATCGCTGTTAATCAATTGGATCAGCTATAATCAGATCAGGTGACGATTTATTGATGTAGTAAATTTTTTGGGGCGCAGATCCTCAGGGATTCCAAAAATCTCGTAATTAGTGAGGATCCCTGCTAAGGAACCTCTCCCACCAGCGAGGATTCCTTATTGAGAAAACTTCTATAGAATCCCTAAGGATCCTAAATTTAACATTAAGGAATCTTTAAGGATATTTATTGTATTTATTTTATTTATTAATAGATTTAATATTATTTATTTATGTATTTATTTAATTTTTATTTATTTATCTATACATTATTTAATACATATTTTTCCGAATTAATAAAATATAGACAATAATTAAAAAAGATCTATTTCGATTACAAAAAAAATTATAAAAAGAAAATTATAAATCAAATAGGAATTTTGCAAATCATGCATAGTTGAGATACTGTAGTTTAAATAAACACCGTCGGTCTGAAAAAAACACCTAATAAAGAAGAAAAAAAAACAATGAACAGTTAGAAGTGTTCGTCAAATTAAAAATAAATTAAATAATTTTTGTTTTTACTTGCCGGTATCCGAATGTTATTCTATCATTACTTTTCATGTCACAAAAGATAATGTGAGAATATTCTGCTGCTTCATTATAAACACAATATCTGGACGCTTTTTTTTCAAAAAGAAATAAAAAACGAACAGTTGGTAATGTTCGTTAAAATAAAAAAAATTGAAATAATTTTTTACTTTTTACTTTGTCAGTATCCCCACGTCAAAAAAAGCCTAAAAAAAGTCTAAAAAAAAAGAACAAACCGAACAGTTAGTAGTGTTCATTAATATAAAAGAAAAAATTATTTTTTTTTTACTTACCAATTCCACGTTAAGAGACTCGAAAAATCACCTAAAAAAAGAAACAAAACGAATAATTAATAATATTCGTTAATGTAAAAAAAAAATCGAAAAAACATAATCATTTTACTTACCGATCTTACATACATTAAAGAGAGACTTGAAAATCACCTAAAAAAAAAAAAATAAAATAAAATTAGTAATGTTCGCTATGAAAAAATATTAAAAAAAATTTTTATTTACCGATATTCCAAGTCTAAAGAGAATTGAACAAACTGCCTAAAAAAAACGAACAATTGGTAATGTTCGTTAATATAAGCAAAAAGAAAGGAAACTAATTTTTTTTTTCTTACTTGCTGGTGTTCCACGTCCAGAAAGACTTGAAAACCGCCTACGGTATCCTACATCCAGAAAATCGAAAAACTGTCTAAAAAAAAGGAGGGAAAATGAACAGTTAATAATGTTCGTTAAATAAAAAAAAAATTAGAAATTTTTTTTTACTAACCGAATACATTCCAAGTCCAGAAAGACTTAAAAAAACGCCTAAGAACCAAGTTCTCGAACTGGCTCAATCAGTTCATTCATTAATATTAATTTGGAACCAGGGCGGAACTAAAGAATCTGTAATCTAACCAAAAGAAATACAAAATTAAATTATCAACATTGTAAGCATTGTAACTATTCAGCAGTACTGTTTATTTTAGAGAAATGTAATTCAACATAATTATGTTTAAACCAAATAAATTTTATTAATATAAAGTAAAACACAAGTTAAGCAAATAAATATAAAACCAAATTAAAAAAATAAAAAATGTTAAAACTTGGTATCGAAAAAAGATATTTAATTAAGATCAATTAACACATAGTTAAATGTTAATATTCTGTCATGTTATGTGAAAATGGATTATCTGAAAATTCCTGCAAATGTATTCGATATAAAATTTTTTGATAGTGAATAATAGACTTCCTTATATCTATATACACCAGTTTGACTACGCTCTAATTTTATCTTTTTTAAAGTATGACCATTGATTGGTAGATTGTACATTTGCTGTTCAAGATTGGCTATATCATTTGATGTAATTGTAGGCATGGAAGGATCATTATTTTCAATTGCTTTTTTAATAACCTCAATTTGTTCCAAATAACTTCTTTTTGTAGCTTCAAGTCCCTTGAGAATTTCGTCATCATAGCGATTAGGATCGGCACTCTTTTTAATTTTTTCTTCGTTTATGAAATGATCCAGGTAGTCTGCATATGCATCATTAAAAGCGGCTATTGCATTTTGTCTCAAAAATTGCGCAAACTTTAAGCTAATTTTATTTATTGTATGCTGTTCTGTTTGCAGTTGAATTACTCTTTTTTGATAATCCTCTATAATTGCTTTTTTGGTTTCTTGATCTGATTTCTTTTTTGAAATCTGCAACTCTACATTTTGGTCGACAATTTTTTTAATGACTTTTTTATTCTCGTATGTAATGTGCATATGCTTATCCCATTTACAACCACAAACTTTACATTTTCCATCCGAATTCATAACTTGACATCTTTTCAGTGCTGGGTTGTTTACTTCGTTGCATGGAACACTGTCCAAATAATAACGATCTTGACAAACTGTTACATAATTTATCTTGCTAATATTAGTTTGTTCAATTTGAATTGATTCGACACAACTAATGCTGGTGCACACAACTCTGGGATATTCAAATAATACTGGTTCAAGATCTATTTGTGGAATGTATAGTTGATCTTTAAGTTCTTCTATAGTTTGATTAGAATTTTCTATTTCATTTTGTTGTTCTTTAATTAACTTAATATTTGTCCGGATAAGTTGTCCTATCTCTGCAAGTGGTCTATAAAGAAGTATCACTATATTTCTAGAATTGTTGAGCGAGTCTTTATTATCAAGGTTAATGTGAAATATGAATCTTCAATATTAGAATGATCATGCATAAATTGTACAAGTCGATAGAGTATCTTTTACCATATGAGGTGGGCGTTCTACAAGATATAGGATGAGTCTCATAGATTCATCCACGGATTTTTTCCAACTTTCTGCAAAATTTTGTTCATCTGCATCCGCAAATAATATACCTGGTTCTTTTAATGCCGCTAGAAATCTAAATGACTCATTGTCGAAACAATATATTGTGTCTTGGCTTACTTTTATTTCAACACCAGATCGTTTTTTGAGCTCCCCAAGTTGTTTTTTAAGTGGTGGTAATGCATCTCCTGGACGGTAGTATGTTCCTCTAGCATTAGTAAAGCAGAAGACAATATTATTCTTTGCGTTTCTGTGAAGGTGTGATAACAATTCTTGTATGCAAAATCTGAATATTACATTTAACCGGGAATTGTTAGGCTTAAGAAATATGCATATTCCATTTAAATATCGGTGATGACTAATATGCTTTAGGATATTTTCAAAATTTTTCTTATCTTGATCTAACCCTCTAGTATCAACTATTCCAGGAGTATCAATCAACCTTATTAGTTTGTTTCCAGCTGCATAGAAGACATAGCTTTTACATTCTTGAGTTGATGACATTCCTACATTCTCTGATCGCTCATTTGAATCATCATTACCTATCTTAACTGTTCTCGTTTCATAATCATCGTCTATGATTGTGAATTTTGATGAGATTAATACTTCCAAGTTTCCAGATTTTGCTCCCTCTAGTGTATCAAATTTAAGATAATTAACGAAAGCATTTATAAAGGTTGACTTTCCTACACCAGTTTCTCCAAGTAATAATATATTTATTTCTTCTGGAGGTGCTGCTGGCAATAGACCAATAAGTGAGTTTGGTTCAAAAGTTACATATCCAACATTGTGATAAGGACTATTGCACCTGAATTTACAATTAGTTATTTCACTTTCGCCACACCTGCAATAAAAATACTGATTATATCCATATTCTATATCCTGTTTACAATTGAAACATCTCCAATTGAAAATAGTATGTGGACAATCGACGTGTGGACAAGGTATTGCTAATCTCATTTTATCACTAGGATCACCTTTTGGTCTTGAATTGGATACATCAAACTTAACAAGATTTGATGTGAATAAAACTTTATTGTCATTATAATAGTCTTCACTCTTTAGTCTTCCATTAACATAGTAGCGAATTACTGGATAACCAGGGCCTTTTATCCAAGTACAAATTTTAGTGTCAACTATGAAGAATTTACACAACTTCTCATTTAAATTATATAAATCTCTGAATGCCATATGTATTGGTGACGCATTACTATCAATGAAATCTTTATCAATAAGTATATAGATATAACCTTTTGGATTCTTACGCAGAATATGATCAATTGTCGAATCCTTGTCAAGATACTCTACTTTTTTTGTTTTAAGAGTAAGAACTAAGTCAGCCTTTGCAGATACTGATCGGTATCTATCAATGAACGCCATAATAGAACTCTTAGATAAGATACCTTTTTGAAATGGTTTTATTATGTCCTCAAGTTCGTAAATATAATCTTTCCCAGAACGTATTTTAACAAGATTTCCTGCAAGTTTCTTTCTAAGTTTTGCCTCCTCCAATTTAATTTCTTGTACATGATTGTTAATCTCATCAAAAGTCTTATCGGGTATGAGATTAGAGATAGATTTTGCATCATTAAATAAATCATTGAGTCTTTGTTTTGGTTTCAATAAACCATCAATAACTTGCTCTATCTTTATAATAATTTCTTCACTTGATTCTGTTATCATACTATTAAATGTGGTTCTCTGAGCGAATAGTTTCGCAAGTTCTGACAATGGATAAAGAATATACTCAACTGGAAATCCTTTCCCATTATTAAATTGTATGGCATATGAAGGAAGTTCTGTCATGACTTTCCTTACTTCATCAAAAGATTGAGGAAATTTCTTATTATGTGGAACAGCATCACCAAAAAGCTTTATAGATAAATGATCCATAAGGTTAAGTTGATTCTTTTCAACGTTTATGTTATAATTTTCAGAGGAAAGTGACAATTGTTCGAAATAAGTCTTAAGCGCTGCATCAACTTGATGCATATCATCTTCATTCATGTTTTTACATTCAAATGATGCTATTACAGTAGCTCCCCATTTTATTCCTATTACGATGTGAGTGGCAACTGTGTTGCTAAATCCGTCAGTAGAAATACATGCTTTAACATCATCTCGATAAATGTTCAAATTTTCTTCAACTGTAGTCATTCTGTATATTAAATTACCTTTTACAGTTCTAAAACTATCTTTTACATCGCTTAAATACTTTCCTGAACCTTCTAAAGTAATCAGACCTACAAGAACGCTTAATTTTAGCTCAGCTTCAACGTCTAACTTATTAAATTTTTCTACATATGAATCCTCATACTCATAGAATAATTCGCTATTGGGTATGTCAATTTGACTTAAGGAGTCATTTGGAAACGTTGCTTTCAATATCGCAGTTCCACAAAATGTATCTCTCACGGCATTATATAGAGAGCCTATAAATGCGGCTCTTCCAAGAGACTTTCGTCGTATGATTTTATTTGCAGTGTTTATCATTAGAAAGTTTGTTTGCAAACACTGCCGATACAGAGTATGAAAATTATCATTTTAAGTAGTAGTTTTCATGTTGTGTAACATGTAACCTTACACAATTCCTTGTGAATTTCAAAATAGTTACGTATTTCTATGATAGTCTAATATTCCATTTACTCATTTAATCTAGACAATATTTACGTGGTTTATGTATTTTTATTGTCATTTTTTTTTCTTTTATTATTAATAATCATAGATCTGCAATGAATATATATTTAATTGTTAAAAGCGAGCTTTTTTTTTTAAATTATATATATATATACACGTATATACAATATATTATTTAATACTTTACATTCCTTATATCTTAAGTAAATTAAGGTTCAATGATGAAAATTTAATCAGGTGGACCAGAGTTATCAAAAATTTTTTAACAAGTATGATTAACCTTCAATCGGTATCAGTTAAATCGGAATATTAATAAGTATACAAATATTATATTTCAATGAAAATGCAATTACATTTATTTGATGCAGATTTAAAATAACTTACGTAATATCATTTGAACTTCGCAATAATCAAATCATAGCAAGTACAGTATAGCGATTTATTGATAAGAAAAGAATGTTTATAAACTAAGAATTTGAAATAGTCCTAGCGTTTAAATAATTTATAATAATGCTTTATTTACTATAAATATCTCGATCCTTTATTTTTTTGGACAATCTTAACGACTTAATTTCTCCAGTTTCACCGTCACTTTTTCCAACCATATGATTTTGTGGCGCATCAGCAGAACCTCTTCGATTTCTTTCTTTTTTTTTTATATTTAACAAAAGCTATAAAAAGTATAAAATTATCGAAGTTTAAAATAATTAATTAAAATATAAAATTTATTCAGACATATTTTTAACTACCTGTATTATAATTATTAGAATTCTTTTTTCTTTATTGTGAAGAAAATATTAATTAACATTCTTTATTATTAATATTTATATAGTATCTCATTTATTTATTTTTATAAAGATTTTCGGAATTATTAAATTTCTTTTTTACATATTATTTATTTAAATAAAGAAAAATGGAGAATACTGATAGCTAAATATCAATTTAAATTTGATAAAAAAGATGAAAAAAAATTAAGATAATTGTAATGATTTATAATAGTTTAATATATCTTATCAATGATTGAAATAATGAAAAATTATAATATGCCGTATAGCAAACTCACATCGTGTAAGTTATTAAAATCCGCCGCAGTATAGCTAAATTAAAAACATAGCATATCTCAATTTTAGAATTTAGAGCTTTGTTTATTTTATAATACTCGTTGTACCTATTAATTCTTTTAACAGTTTTTTTTAAAAAAAATATTTAGTATTGAGTCATACTCTAGAAATAAAGCTAATATTACATTATATAACTTTATTGAATTTAATTATTTCAAAGTGCCTCCTTTTAGAAAAAGAGATTCTCATTCTCGCTTTTCAAAAAAGATGATAATGATAATGATGAAATTAAGAGCGTTACTTACATCAGGGAGGTATGAAGTATTAATAGGAATTTTAATTTCTTTTCTTTTTTTTAATATTAAATAAATTATATAGGAGAATAATTTTTAGCGTAGTCAGTTTATAAGTTATTCATTCGAGTGAAATAACTAAATGGAAGATAACTGCAAATAAATTAAAACGACAGAAGTGTTCGTGAGCGGCGGGTTATTTTTTTTTTAAAAAAAATAAAATTAATCAATAATAACTTTTTATTATTACTGAATTTTTTTATTCATGTTAGATATATTAATCGTTTAGACCGTATTTTATTTTAATTAATTTCTTTTTTTTTTATTTGTTAGTTATTTTATTTAAAATTAATTAACTTTCATAAATCTGATCTAACAATTCAAGAAAAATGGCAATTGATGAACTTCAAGCTAATTCTAGTTATTCTAGGAAATGGACAGATATAGCCAAGGAAATATCATTAAATAAGAAAGATGAAAGAAGAACGGAAACTCAAGTTAAAAATTATTGTACCAGTAAAAGAAAAAAATTATGATCATCATATTAATAATATTATGAATATAAGAAATCTCTTGAATTAAATTTGATAGTTCATTTACAAATTTTCTTTGATACAATTACATCGCTTAGTAAAATATACAGGCGACAGGTCAGGTGCAGATTTACTATTAGCTTTTTTCGGTGATAATTTCAGTCAGTATCTAAAAAGGCAATAAAATTTTCACCCGCATTATCTAAAAAGGAATGATTTACATGATTTTTTTCCCTTTCTTATTTTATTTTAAGCTACAAATTCATATTTTTCGAATTTAACTGAACATATGACAAATTTTTTGGATATCTATATAGAAAGTCTCATTTAGATAAATAAATAGGTTGATATAAAATTCTTATTGGACATATTATCAGGTAAATATATATTTTAACCGTTTAAAATCGCTATAAAATGTAAAAGAAAATATTTATTTGCTAAAGTTATCACTTATTTTGATATTTAATAAAATATAAGGCTCATTTACAAAATAAAATTATAAGGAAATCTACTAAAAAATACCGAATTTTAATTAAATTTAAAAATTAATTAAAGTGTACATGTTGTTTATCACACAATCTAGGATTTAATTCTGGCCGGTATAATTATTATAAACAAATAGAAAGAATGAATAATTACTTTTTTAATATAAATATTATAGTTACTGCAAGCATGATAAAAGATTTTAAATTATAAAAAAGCTCTTTCCTTTCGATCACTCGACCAAAAATTTTATGATCAAAAAAAATGGCAAAAAGTTTATATGAAAATATTACATACTTTATTATTTTGAGTCTCTTTTTATTAAAACAAAATTGTCATATTTTTTCATTATAGGTTATGTATGTTTTTTGAATTTTTTTTTCAAAGGCGTTTTACACAAAAAGTTGAAAAACGATAAAAAAGTCTAGGCTTTTTTTTTTTTGATAAAAAGTTCAACAAGAGTGTTAAATGTCAGTCGATAGTAGCACTCTATTCGACTTTTTATAAAATAAAAAGGACGGTTATATGACAAAGTTTTTTGACAAGAGAACATTTTAAAGATGGTTGCGGGTGGCGAAGTAAAGATGATATTCCATAAATGATCACCTTTGCAGATCCCTAAATCAATGATGATAAGAACGGAAAAAAAGTTCTATTGTCAAGTGGGAAAATTTTTATTCGTAGCTACGTAATACTTAATTTTTTCAAATTATAGTTATTCAAAAAACGGTTTGAATTTTATATTAGTATGTGGCGTATGTAGTGCTTTATTATTTGTCTTTTACGTCTATATTGTTGGGGGTGTAGCATTTGATGATTTTCATGATTAGAAAATTTAAAAAACAAAGATTTTAAACTAAAAACAGTAATTTATATAACACTAATTTTTTTTCTTTCTTTGTACATGTAACGTTGACTTGCATGCATATCATAAATTTAGGTAGTACAACGTTGCCTTATGCACTGTAACATTCACTTTGGTTACAAATTACTATTTTAATATGTATAACTTCGGAGTTAAACCGCCGGTTTCAACCTTTTTTAAAAAAATTAATAACCATATTTTATAAAAGAATTTAAAGATGTATAACATATTTCATTATGTCATTTTGTCAAAATAAATTAATTAATAATGCAATTAATAGATCATATGCATTAATAAATTACAATATCCATATTGATACACACAAAAGATATGAATTTAGAAAACAAACAATTCTTGATGATGAATCACTTACGGAAAATGAAATCTGAAGCAATAAAATTACTAACTAAAAATTATGATTATAACAAACTTCTTTTTAATGAAGGAACAAAAAGAATTTGTGAAAATTGTAACCAAGAATGTTTAGCTACAACATATTGTGAAATTTGTGTTCGAATTTATTTAAAAGCAAATTTTTCAAATTGGACATCTGGAAATGTTATTATTGATAATTTAATACAAGAATGTCAAATGAAAACAATTGCCCCACATCTAATACCAGAATGGATTCCATATAATAATCTACAAAATATTGAATATCTAACAAAAGGTGGATTTTCAGAAATTTATACAGCAGTCTGGATTAATGGATGTTTTATTGAATGGGATTCTAAAAAACAACAATTAAAAAGATTTGGAAGGCAAATTGTAATACTTAAAAGATTAGAAAATGTTGAAAATGCAAACCAAAGTTGGATTGAAGAGGTTTGTAATCAAAATATTAAAAAAAAATAAACTTTTTATTTAAAATTTTTTAATGGATTATTTTATAGGCTAAATCACATTTAAGTATAAGCAATAAATGGGGTGATATTGTCCAATGTTATGGATTAACACAAGATCCATCAAATGGAAATTATATGCTTGTAATGAATAGATTGGATATAGATTTAAGAAAATATTTACAACAAAATCATAATCAACTTACATGGAAAGAAAGAATTCAAATTATTACT
>JADRCO010000746.1:0-27163 GCA_021464525.1 Rhizophagus sp. LPA8_4_AMF
TGTTCTGCCTGTTCATGATCAAAGTCTAAATCACTCATTTTAAAAAGTAGTAAATCGTTAAAATTTGTGGTACGGTAAAAAAAGATTATCAAAAAATAAAAAAAAATTAGATCGGTAAATCGGTTCGGTAAATAATAAACCCGATACCGAAAACCGAAATTACCGAACCGATCAGTAAATTACCGAAGTATTATTTTGGTAATTTTTGACGTGATTACCGACCGAAAACTGAAAACCGATCGGTTTGGTTCGGTAATTACCGAAACCGATCGGAACCCTAAGTATAATCAAAAATATTGCTCAGAAAATATAAAAAATCTTTATTTTCTAAGGCTTTATCAAGTTTTTTTATAACATAAAGAAAAAGGTGTTTGCTAATGTTTAAAAACATATTTTATTATTTTCACTCAAAGGCTTAATAATAAAAGTTTAGTTAAAATTAATATAGCTGTTCAGCACTTTTTAAATTTAATAATGTTACAAATCGATTCATGAGAAGTACTATTTAATACTAATATGGTAAAAATATTCTGTGATAAAATTTAGCAATTTTTAACTTTTTTGCAAATTGTAATTTATTATTTAAAATATTATTGTTTTAAATTTAGCTAAAATATTAAAAATATTTTTATTTATGAATACATTTATTCCTCACTTTGAATGAAACATGATATTCTCATCTCCAAGTTATAAATTGTCAAAAATATCAAAATGGTATTTAATATCTTTCTTAAAATATTAAGTAAATTATAAAGCAGGTAAAATTACCTATTTTGTTTGACAAAAATTATGTTATTCTTTTTTTTATAAATAATTGACAAATGATTGTTATGACATCATTTTATATATTAAATTTGAAAGGTAAAAATTATCTGGATGAGAAATAAATTTATTTTTTATTTATAAATAGTAATTTTTACCAGTTTTATTAAATAAAATTTAATATTATTTATATTATTTATTTATTATTTATATTATTTATATAAATAATTTTTATATAATTATAAATTTTTAATTAAATAAATTTTTTTTTTAAAAAAAACTTTTAATATATATATTATCTAAATTTACAATTGCTGATTCAAGTTTTAAATTAATTTCAAATTCCAAATTATATTAAATTTTGGTAATATAGGTATTTAAAAAAAATACTTTTACAATTAGAGCAGTGACAGATATTAGGTAATATCTTAGGGGGAGAGGTATAAAAAGGTTTTAGTATATATAGTGTAATGTAAAATTTGTTATAAGTCTAGAGGGGTACTATAGACTTATAATAAATGAATATTAGGTAATATCTGTTACTGACTGCCCTTACTTAAAATGAGAATAATTACTTGTTCTTTAATAACAATTTAACAATTTTTAAAATTATTAAATACTAACAGATAAAATCAAATTATTTTATTTGAATAAGTAACTTTATTTGAAAAATTAAATTAATAAATTTAATTAATTATTAATAAAGAAAAAATAATTTGAATAAACTATAAATAATTAGTATTAATTGTATTAATTGCATAATTTTAAAAAAATGCAATTTTAGAATTTTGTTTTTAAATTACAATTTTGAATAATATGATATTTGATTTAGCCTCATTCTTTTTTCATGTGAAAATTGGTAATAGCAAAATATACTGATAATTATCGTCATTTTGTTCATTTTGTTAAAAGCACCAATAATGCTGGCCAGAAGTCACGTGGATGTGAAAAGAATTGATGTTCAGGTAGATTCTCAAAAGCATTTATGAACGCGACGTATCGGCTTATAGGGAGACGCGATCTACTTTTTTTTATATCCTTGCAAGAACAACGTAAGAACAGCGCGTTTTTTTCGAGGTAGACATAAAATAAGTTACGCTAAAATGCCAATTAGCAATAAAAGAAAAACTTCCACCCCAGTCGCAACACAAAGTAGCCTTCTTTCGTTTCTTAAGAAAGAAGTACCTATTTCAACAGTAGAAGCTAATAATGAAAGAAAAGCTTCCGAGAAACTAGTGTTACCTCTTACCCCTGTAACTCCTAAATCTCGGAGGGAGAAAAATATGCAAAATATCGATAACGAGCAAGTAAATAATATAGAAACTACGAGTATCGCTGAGATAACCGAAGAGTCTACTTCGGGGGAAAGGGTTTTGAGAGTATGTTGTTGATGGTCTCTTATAAGTGAATTTATTGAACAAATGATGCTTTAAATTTACGTGTTTCATATCTTGTAGCGAAGAGTTAAACGTAAAATTTACGTTTCTTCTGATGATGATGATTCGAATGATAAGCATGATTCCACAGATCCTCCTTCAAGTATGTTTGTCATATTGTTGTTTGATGATTATGATACATACTCAATAATACCGAAATATAAATTATTTTGTAAAATCAAAAAATAGAAAAACCTCATGCATGGAGAGCTAATATTGATGATGATTATGTCGATAATTGTGAACAAAAAGAAAGTGATGATTTTGGTAAAAAATTAAAATTAAATTTTTTAACGTGTGATCATTGCCACAAATTTATTTGTTCTTATACATGCATAGATATGAATAATGAAGCTGCTAGTGAGGATGATTCGGAAGATAATTCAATGGTAAAATCCTATCAGAAAAACCGAAATAAAACTTCAAATACAGTACAGAACAAATTAAAGGTTAGTGGTGAATTCGAAAGTTTTTGATAAAATCGATAAATTATATTTTACCATTCATATTAATAATTAGGCATTTTCTTCGAGTTCATCTTCTCGCCGTGGTTCGAGTTTTTCATCTTCATCTCATATGACTAATATTGAGAAAAAGAAGGTATAAATCTTTGAAACTCTATAAACTATATATGAATAATATTATAATTTGCTAAATAAGTATTACAATGTAAGCAACGTGCTGTGGATTTTAAAGCCAAGAATGAAGAGCGATACAGCTGGCTGCAAAATGTTTGTGATGTGGATGGAAATCCTGAAGGTGTTATTTCTTTACTTTTGTCTTGAATACTATTCTTTTCAAGCGAAAATTATTTTTATTCTTCTTTTCCCTTAATATAAAAGGATCACCTAATTACGATCCACGTACTTTGTACGTTCCTAAATCCGCGAAATTCACTCCGTTCGAAAAACAATACTGGGAAATCAAATCTAATCACTGGGATACTGTATAATATATAAATTTATTAATTTAAGTGGTTATGTATTATTTTACAATTAAGGATAACGTCGTGCTTATGAAATTAATTCTAGGTTGTATTTTTCAAGAAAGGAAAATTTTATGGTAAGACTTTATGTGCCGTATAGTGACCAATCTCACGTTAAAATCTTTAACAACTTTGTACTAATTCGTTTAACTTGCTTAGAGTTGTATGAACGTGATGCAGATATAGGTCACACAGAATTCGACCTTAAACTTACAGATCGTGTCAATATGCGTATGGTTGGGGTACCCGAGTCTTCTTTTGAATATTGGGCAGCTAAGTTTATAGCAAAAGGGTAATAAAATTGTTTTTATCGGCAAATTTAGAGAACTTCAATAACTAATTCTTGCAAAATATAAAGTCACAAGATCGCAAGAGTTGATCAAATGGAAACAGCACTTGGCAAAGAGATGCGCGAAAAAGCGAGCAAGAATAAGGTGGAGATTTATCTCATTCCTTATTTGTTTTGTTTGAAATTTATGGACTTAAGTAATTTTTATTAAATAATATCGAATGCATTACAGGAGGAAAAGGTTATAAGACGTCAGTTAACTTCTATTCTTACTGCCGGAACAATTGTAGATGGTGGATTATTAACTGATGAAATGTCAACTTATTGCATGTCAATTAAAGTTGTTGTCTTATTCGAGCTAATTTTATATGTTATTACCTATCAAGTATTATGTATATTGACAGTTTGACCTTATTATATACGCAGGAACATTGTCCAAATGAAATTGATCCACCTTCTTATGGCATTTGTTTTGTTGATACTGCGACCGGTGAATTCAACCTTGCGTCATTTGTTGATGACATTGATAGGACCCAATTCGAAACTTTAATCATGCAAGTCAAACCAAAAGAAATAGTATATGAAAAAGTTAGCATTCTTGCAATTTTTAAATTAACTTTTAAATGAAATTTTCGTAAACTTGAATTTATTTTTTTATTTTTTTTCCTTTTTTTTAGGGAATGCTTAGTAAACGTTCACAGCGCATTTTAAAAACATGCATTAATTGCCCAATATGGACCGGGCTCATACCCGAGAGAGAATTTTGGGATGCTAATGCGACTTGGGATGAGATTAGGTTTTCTCGATATTTTTCTAATAAACCAAAAAATTCATCTGATCAAGATGATGTCATCAATGAAGATAATGATAATGAATATAAACCAGGTATTTTTTAGGTTTGTATTGAAAATCATAATGCTACTTGAATAATCAAATATTTTATTTATGGAATTAGAAACTTGGCCTGAAGCTATTAAAATATCTCAGAACAAGCCTTTAATGTTATCCGCTTTAGGCGGTAAGTATTATTTGAACAGCCTTTTTTATTAAAAATTTTTTTTGTTAAAAAATATTATTTAACATACCTTATAGGACTGATTTGGTATTTACGTTCAGTAAGTTTATTATATATATTGCTTTTTATTAAAATGATGTTTTAACCTAACTAGTTTGTCATATAAAAATAAAAAGTTGAAACTTGATGAGGAACTAGTATCATTGCGAAACTTCAGAATATATGACCCGATTTGTCATAGCACTTCACTAATCCTCGACGGTCAAACTTTGGCGAATCTTGAAATTTTCGAGAATAACTTAGATGGAAGCGATCAAGGAACTGTATTTAAATTGTTAAATCATTGCATCACACCATTTGGTAAACAATAATCGTTTGAATATCGGCTATTTAAATCAATATTGCATATTTCCTAACATGATATCGTTTTTTAAAAAAAGGAAAGCGAACTTTTAAACAATGGTTATGTCATCCGCTTCGAAATGTAGATGATATTAATGAACGATTGGATGCTATTGAAGAATTAAATAAACATCCTGGTTTTCGAGAATTATATGACGAAACATTTTTACATTTTCCAGATCTGGAAAGATTAATCAGTCGGATTCATGCAGGAACATGCAGAGTAAAAGACTTTTTACTCGTATTAACTTCTTTCGAAAAGCTAATGGTTAGTAACATTTTTTTTTATATTATGATGTGAAGTGTCCTTATTGTAGTTTTTATCTTAATTTAAAATAATAGGATACAGTAGATAAATTTAAAGAATATGCAAAACAATTTTATTCGGGTAAATTACTTAAATTAATTGAGAGCGTGCCGGATCTGTCTCCCATGTTGTTATATTTTAAGGAAGCTTTTGATCATGATCAAGCTGAAAAAGAGGGTAATTATTCTCTTTCGGTTATCGTTTGTAGATGCAAATTTATTATATGTAATATTCATTGCACATATGATTACAGGGAAATTATTACCTTATCCTGGAATCGAACAAGACTATGATGAAATTAATCAAAAACTTTGCATGGTTGAGAAGCAACTAGACGATTGTTTGAAAGAGACAAAAAAATTATTGAAGTATGCTATAAACCTTTTATAGTCAAATTCATACATCATTTAAATATGGCTGCATTTTACTTATTTTTTTTTTTTTTTAGGTCTGATAAGATTGTATACAAAGATATTGGAAAGGAAATTTATCAGCTTGAAGTTCCAAATAATATAAAGGTTCCAAATGATTGGAAGAAGCTGTCGTGTACTCGGAAAGTAAATCGTTATTGGAACTCTACTCTCCAAAAACTTATAAGAGATCTTCAAGAATCACTTGAGACTAAATCTAACATTTTAAAATCTCTACAAGGAAGATTTTATGAAAAATTTGATGCTCATTATCAAAAGACGTTATCTGCGGTTAAAATCATTTCAGAGATAGACTGTTTGCTCACCTTGGCTGCTAGTTCAAAGGCATTGGGAGGTGAGTCGATATTATAACTTTATGAAGAATGAACAAATTATTTATATTATTTTTACAGAACCATCGTGTCGACCTCAATTCGCGCAAGATGGACCAAGTGTCTTGGAATTCGAAGAACTAAGGCACCCCTGCGTTACGCCCAGGTATGTTATGTGGATGATGAGTGCTCCTAAGTGTTTAATAAGTACTCATTCGATCTTGTTAAATATGTTAAATAGTATTGCGACAGATTTTATACCAAATGATACATATTTGGGATGTGACAAGCAAAATATTATCTTATTGACTGGTCCTAATATGGGTGGAAAATCCACATTCTTGCGTCAGGTTCGAAACTTTATAATTTACTCAAGTTTACATATATTTAAGCATTAATAATATATAATGTCATCTTTATTACAGAATTGTGTAGCAATTATTATGGCACAGTTAGGTTGTTACGTGCCTGCAAAAAAATGTCGCTTGTCACCCTTTGATAGAATCTATACACGCATTGGCGCAAATGATAACATCCTAGCGGGACAGAGCACTTTCATGGTAGAATTAAACGAAACTTCAAAGATTTTACATGAAGCGACACCAAGATCTATGGTCATTCTTGATGAATTAGGTCGCGGTACTTCAACCTTTGATGGGTATGCTATTGCCTATTCGGTTTTACATTATCTGGCAACGCACATCGGTTGCTTGGGACTATTTTCTACTCATTATGGCATGTTAACACAAGAATTTGACAAGAATCCTAATGTCGCTCTTAAACATATGAGCTGTCAAGTTGATCAACACAAAAAGGAGGTTACTTTTCTTTACAAGTTAGTACCTGGAGTATGTCCCAAATCCTATGGAATGAATGTGGCTAATATGGCAGGAGTTCCGCGTGAAATTGTAGATCGTGCGGAAGTTATCGCTGCTAAATTCGAACAAACTTCGCGCTTGCACGATACTTTAACTGCTAACGGCTCTAATGTAGCAATTTCAAAGCAGTGTGATTTCGTATTTATGTTGAAGTCTGCATTTAAAGAAATTGATGATGATGTAGGTGATAGAGCATTAGATAATCAGACTGAACATGAAAAGGAGAAGAGACAGACTAGAGTGTTGAAAACTATTATAAATGGGATTAGGAACAACAGATAACAATTTGATTTCATAATTATTAAAAATATACACAAATATAGCAATTTCTGTTCCAATCATATGTATTAATTATTAATAAAACCTTGATTGGCAGATGATCTCATTTACCGTATATAAAATGCTGATGAAGATCACCGTAATGATTTGTGTTTTCTTTGTTTGTTATTGGAGTTACATAAGCGTCCAGTTGATGTCACGAGTGCATATACTTTGCCTAAAACAGTGCTTACCATCAAGAAATTGAATTCTGTCAATTCTTTCTCCGTCTTATTTCTAACATGTTGAGCAACGGAGCATTTGACGTTAGTTCTCTGGAACAACTTGAAACATACATACAAAATAATGTAAAATGTATTGATTATTTCGTAGTGTCGTCAAACCTCTTTGAATGCGCCTTAGAACTTGCTTTGAGATTATTTCCCACTTGGAAAAAAGAGGACCTGGAGTTAGAGCAATGTAAAGATGGAATCACCAATAAACGTAAATAAGAATTGTTATTGCTAGAAATTTACTAATAAAACTTATTATTATAGATTATAAACAACTTAAAGAATCTTAATCTCATTAAAAATAACCTAGTTATCAAGTGCACAAATAAGACTCTTAAATTTTCTATATTAATTCGAACCTATGGTAATAAATCGGAAGTTCTAATAGACAGGAAACAAGAAATATATGTAAGACTCATTAAATTTAAATGTATTAGTTTAGAGCATTCTTAAAGTCTAATTGGGGTTTCCTAATTTTAGAATATAGTTTCGCTGTCGAGTTTAGATTTGTCGCCACCTCTTTATGGACGCTTCAATAACGGAATGGTTTACGGTTTTATAGAAGGGAAAGTGTTTTCTGTTGCTGATTTAAGTGACCCGTTCAAATCTTCATTAGTTGCCAAAAATTTGGCTATTTGGCATGGCACGGATATTGCGGGAGAAAAAAAGCCGAATTTATTTATTACTTTAAAGAAATGGCTTAAAGAAGGTAATTATTTTCTTAATATATTATCTATACAAATATATTACCGATATATTAATTATTTGTTTGTTTTTTATAGTAACAAAGTCTTATGACAACGACGAGAAATTCCTAAAACATTTCAATATAGAAAAGCTTAATAAAGAGGTAATGACATCAGAATATAACTTGACTTATTTTATGAATTTATTAAATAAAATCAAATATTTCATTTAGTTAATTGGTTTGGAACAGGAATTGGTAAAAGTTAATTCCCTCGTTACGTTTTGTCATAACGACCTCCTTTATGCAAACATTATTTATAATGAATCTGCAAAAAAAGTTTCATTCATTGATTATGAATATGCATGTTATAGCTACCGAGGATTTGATATCGGAAACCATTTTTGTGAATTTGCTGGATTTGAATGTGATTATAGTTTGTACCCTGATGAGAAATTTCAAATGCAATGGTTGAGACACTATCTTAATGCATTTAATTCCAGTAAATGTAAGTTCAAGTCTTGTTTATTCAAATTCTTAGTGAATAAAGTGCTAATTTACTTTTTCTATAGCTCGCTATGCTACTGATGAAGAAATTTCTATATTATATCGAGAAGTCAATAAATTTGCGTTAGCTTCTCATTTTTATTGGGGACTTTGGGGTTTGGTAATATTCAAGAATTTATTTATATATTTATATATTAAGTTACTAAATTCTTTCTTTTTAATAGATTCAAGCCCAGCTTTCCGATATTGATTTTAATTATATGGAATATGCAGTGTTACGGTTTAAAGAGTATTACAAGCGAAAAGATGAATTTTTATCACTGTGATTCATTACTATATGTCATATTTATACCATAATTTTGGTATTGATCATATATTATAATTTTGGTCAAAATTTCCCATTCTGACCTAATTTATAAGTAATATTTTTACTATTTTTAAACTGAGGGGCAAAGACAAATATAGAAAAGCTAAATAAACTATAAATTATTTATTTATGTAATTTTACGTGATCTGATCTTATCAGATCATCTGCCCGCATAGTATCACAAATGACCATTAAAATATTTGTCACATCGCTTCAAATGTCTTCGGCTTTGTAAGTACGTACTATGGTAACAGGAACTGTTGGAGCGTCCGAAGCGTTATAATCACATGATCATATTAATGTATGGCTTGAATCACATAATATATTTATCGCCACACAATATGATTGGTATTTAAACGCGTGCAGACAGACAAGAATGTGTTAATAATGTTACATAAAAACATTAATTAAATATAACACTGAAAAAACTAAGGATATAAAGAATCTCTAAGATATATGATGCAGGCCAAAATCAAAAAAGTTGGCCAGAATTAAAAATTAGAAACTTTATTGGATCACGTGTTAGTATATAATCAGTCATCTGCAAAGCTTTTTTGAATTAAAAGTACTTGCTTGCATTGTTTATTCTCAAAAAAATTTCATTTATTACCGTAAAAACGAAATGGCAGACAATAAAAATTATGATGATATGACGACTGAAGAACAAGCTGAACATGATAGAATAGCCAGAGAAAAGGAAGCTGCCGAACAAGCTGGTAAGTATGTCGGAGAAAATTTTTCATTTTTCTATAGGAACAAATCCTAAAATAAATACTGCAATTTAGCTTTACCATATAAGTGGAAACAAACTTTACAGGATGTTGACGTAACTGTCCCTGTACCAAAAGGAACACGAGCTAAGGATTTGAATGTTGTTATTAAAAAAAAACATTTGACCATTGGTTTGAAAAATAATCCGCCAATCATTGAGGTATTGATTTGTCGAAGCATTTTATTATTTATGATAATTTTATAAGCAAGAGCTTGAGATTATTTTGTAGGGCGAATTATGTAAAGAAATTAAAATTGACGACTGTACTTGGACGCTTGGTAAATTTTATATTTTATACAAATAGATTAAAATACTTGTTTATGAAACTAAAATTTAATTCTATGGTAGAGGACCAAAAAGAAGTTTATATTCATTTGGAAAAGGTTAATGACGCGGAATGGTGGAAAAATGTCATTACCACTCATCCTGCTATTGACACAACGAAAATTCAACCTGAAAATTCTAAATTAAGTGATTTGGACGGTGAAACTCGTGCAATGGTGGAGAAGATGATGGTATTCTGAATTCAGTATTATATTTGTAGATTGAAAATTAACATTTGCATTTATTAAAAATATTTTTTTTTTTTGTAGTTTGATCAACGTCAAAAACAAATGGGTAAAAAGACATCAGATGAATTAAAAAAGGATGAAATCTTAAAGAAATTCCAAGCACAACATCCTGAACTTGATTTGTCGAACGCCAAAATCTCTTGATTAATATATATATACACATTTTCGTTACATTTTTTTTTTTTTTTTTTTTTGAAAAAATAAATTCGAAATTTACGATGAATTATTTTATTCGTAATGGAATAAGATAATTAGCTCAACGACAATTAAAGTTGAAGTTGTAATAAATTTATTATTTAGAATTTTCATTGTTTTTCTGTTGTTGGATACGTTAAATTCTCGCCACGTTCTTCTAATCGTTTTTTAGCTTCTCTTGTAGCCCATGATTGTATACTATAGTATCAATTAAAATCAAATTAATAGTCAACAATCAAAAAATAAAATCGAAATCGAAGAATGCTCTTGCCTTGTATCAGGTTTATAAATAGCGATAATGGTTCCCAATAGCAAACTTCCGCCCATGCCATAAATCCATATATTCTCCCAATCCTCTTTCATGCGTTTTTGTCCTGGTGGTAAAGGCTGGCGAATAAAAAAATTAAAGTATTATTAAATTTTCGAGGGAAAATACGGTATCAACTCATACTTACTCTTTCACCAAATAGATAACCTCCAGGTTCATTATACTGAGGTTCATGACCACTTGCTCTTCTTAGTTGAACCTGTCCTAGCCGCATATGCAACTTTCTTGCCGTGCGAGAAGTTCTTATAAAAGAAAATGACATTTTTATTAATAAAAATAAAGACGAAAAAATGGAAGAGGATAAAATTAAATTTTTATATCCCGGTAACACTGCAAAGGAATCACATTACACGTGACAATTCATCAGATTTCATCTACTGCAACACAAAAAAAATATAAAACGTGAAATATAATATTAAATGTTCGTTCTTTCCTCATCCATCCAGCTTGCATCCGTTCACTTAAGTGTCGGCTTGTGTTTGGTTAGTTCAATAATTAAAATTACGGTTGAAATTTAGTAAAGAAACTATTTTCTTTCTGCTAAAAGAAAATAAAATTTCCGATAGCTTTTCTTTTTTTTTGGTTTTTTTTTAATTTATTAGTTTTATTATTGAATCAAGATAATTACAATTGACTTGTTATATTTATTATATTTATTCTTTCACAGGATAAAAAATAAAAAAAAAATGAAGGATATCTGTAAAATCGAAGAGTTTACCATACCTAAAGATGTAAAAATAAAAGTTAAATCCCGCATTGTCACAGTTGAAGGAGAACGTGGAATTTTGACCAAGAATCTTCGTCACATCGATTTAGAGATACAAGTCAAGAACGATAAGATCAAACTTATTGTGTGGCATGGGACTCGCAAACATGTAGCTTGTTTACGTACGGTGAAAGCACATATCGTAAATATGATCACTGGTGTTACTAAGGTTTGTTAATGAATTATACTTAATAATATTCGAAATATTTATTGAAATATACAAATTTATGATTAGGGCTTCGAATACAAGATGCGCTATGTTTATGCACATTTTCCTATCAACGTTCATATTACTGACGATAAAAAAGAAGTTGAAATTCGTAACTTTTTAGGTGAAAAGGTTATTAGACGTGTAAAAATGTTGGATGGTGTTAACATTGAAATTTCTAAGAATCAAAAGGATGAATTAATTTTGACTGGAAATGATCTGGAAAATGTTTCTCAATCAGGTATTTAAAAAATGATCAACGAGAAATTCGAAAATCAGATTGAATTTTTAATAATTATTTATTAATTATTTTTTAGCTGCCAACATTCAACAGTCTACAACCGTTAAGAATAAAGATATTCGAAAGTTTTTAGATGGTGTTTATGTTAGTGAACGTGGTAAAGTGGTTAAAGATGTTTAAAATCAATTAAAACGCGTAAATAAAATTATTTTAAAATCCTTTTCCAAATGGCAACATGGTAATTTTTTAATGCAAAAATTTTTTTCGTTGATAAATCACGTGATAAATTTATATTCTGTTCATATAAAGTCGGCATTTTTATTTCAACTGTTTTCAATAAAGCTCAATTGTTGCAGTTCTTGCAGTTTTCGCTTTAGACTCTGAATTTAGGATGTCGCGTACCATTGAAAAATTCTCAACCAAAGTTGACTTTCCTGTATACTGTACAGGTACATGGGAAATTGATTTTTCCGCATTTACCTTTGATAGTTCTAAAAATATATTGTATGAGTTGTATATTGAAACTAGAACTTATATATACGTATAAATAAATATAGGGTTTACTCCTTCGGGAGACATACTACTTGGTGGGGGTGGCGGTTCTGGTAATACAGGTGTAAAAAACAAATTGGTATGTTAGAATAATTAAAATTTTGACAATAATTTGATACTTATTCGAAATGATTCGTTTAGGCCTTATTCAAATTGAAGATGCCAGAAAAAAATATTGAAAAATTTACCGAAACAATATTAAGCGGAGAAGAGGACAGGCCAACTTGTATTGCTTTTCATAATGAGGTGACAATTTGAGATTTTTTATTTCGATTACAATTGATTTCGTTGAATTTTTTTCAATTAAACTCTTTAAAATATTGGTAGGAGAATATTTTTTCTTGTGGTATCAATAGTTCTGAAGAAAAGATAAAAATCGGCGAAAATAATAATTGTCGAATTTTTAAATATTCAAATGAAAAGTATGTAATGACTTATTTCTTTCAGAATAAGAAAAGTATTTAATTTTTTTTAAATAATATATAAAGGATAGAATTAGTTAAAACGATTCAAACAATAACAAGTACTAATGTGGATGATTATCAGGTAAAGAACTATCAGAACTATCATAATTTTAATTCATTATAGAAAAATTAATAAATCAGGTGTAATTGTTAGAAAGTGACTGCTTTTAGTCAAGACGGGAAGTTATTGGCTACCGGTGGTACAGATAGCAAATTGACTGTTTTAGATTATCCTTCATTACGGGTCGTTTTTCCTCCCGTGAATTTTAACAAACAAGAAATATATGATTTGGATTTTGATCCAACTGGAAATCAGGCAAGATACGAACTTTTAAATTATCAAATAATAATAATACATTACATAATTATAATTATAAGTTAAATAACATTATAATAATAGCTTTTAGTAGTATCCGTGAACACATTAAAAATTTTATCCACCAAAAAAGGAGAGTGTGTTCATGAAATAGAAAAACCTGTATTCAGGAAATCTTCCCGATGTCAATTTAGAGCATGCAGGTTTGGTAAAGGAATTTCCGCAAGGTTTTTTTACACCGTAGTCAATATGACTTCTGAATCTAGAACATTTATTGTAAAATGGGATGCAATAACTTTTGAAAGAATATCAACAAAAGTTATTGGCAAAAGACGAATTACAGCATTTACAATTAGGTAACTTAAATTATTTGCAGAATATCTTTTTCTTTAGGTCTAAAAACTTTTTTTTTTTAAACAAGTGACAACGGGAAATTTTTGGGATTCGGAGCATCTGATCATAGCATTGGAATTTGCGATTCCCAAACACTAAAGGTTTTGCTTCATGTGCCTAAAGTACATGGGTTCCCACCAACTACTATTGCATTTAGCCATGATTCAACTTTAGTTGTAAGCGGATCTGCTGATAATACTGTTCATATTTTACAACTTCCGGAAAAATTTAATCCTGGTACGGTTAATATTATATTTACATTTCTTTTAATTTTTTTAGTTATATATTTAATAATTATTTTTACTTTAGGAATAATTCAACTTTTTTTGATTTTGATTGGAATTTTGATTGCGTTTGTTGCTGTTTTTTACCAATTTTACCTTATTGAGTAGAGTATATATCCCACTTTATTTATTATTTTATTTTGGAATACTATTACTATTTTACATTTATAAAAAAAATTTAATTTATTTAACCATTTCCTTCATTTCTTATGATTAATAAGTTTCAATCAAATTTCGGCTGTCTTATTAACAGAAGATGAATTAATTGCAAGTAATAAAAAAAGAAGTAAGAAAAGAAAAGAAAATGGTTAATGATCTATTTTATATGCTGTAAAATGAAATAGTAAATTTAAAAAATGATACTAATATAATGAAAAACTCATGTTTTGTCAATATGAAAAATGATATACCGAGTATTCCAATATCGGATTCGCATAAATTTTTTGAAATCCTTGCTTATTCAAAATGTGATGGCTACAATTAAAATGAAAAAATAAATAAGTTTATATTTGAACTACAAAATCGTTAATATGAAGAATCTTTTATAAATTAAAGAAATATAAAATGACTTTTTGACCTCATTTATTATTTTTTAACAATTAATAAATAATCATAGATACAATATAAAAAGAACAGAAATAAAATAAACTAGCCTGAGGATCATAGGAATATACGTTTGAAAGGAAAATATAACTAAGACAATATTAAGAGTAAATATTACGCGAATCGTTTTTAGACTTGTCCATATTTTCAAGATTCTAAAATAAACTTAATCGATTTGTTTAGTTTAAAAACGTATCGTTTCTTTAACAAACGGCAAAACAAAAAATTATACGATTTTCTGTAGCCAAAGGTTTGAGTGGAGACCTGTCTAGTTTCCTTTTTTTCGTACAAAATAAGAAACAAAAACAAGTCTTTGCTTATTCGGTTAATTTTCACCTCTAAAAGAAGAAAAAAACTTACAATGTAAGTAGCGTGCGCATCTGCGCACCGTTTCTCACGCGAAATCCCAACCCTCCCTTTTCGAGACTTTTAGAAATATCAAACCAACACAAACAGCCATTACCCTCACCAAAAAAATAAAATAAAATAGGAAAATAATAAAAGAACCAGATAAATACAATTTAAAAGCTTTGCATTATTATTATTTACCAACCTCATTATCATAAAAATCTGGTGGCGGTACAGCGTGATAAGATTCAGATTGCTTTTTATCCTCGTAGGCAGATGATGATGTGTTTGTCACAGCTGAAGATGTCGCCGGCGGAAGTGGAGCCGTCGTAGATGTTGTTTGATATCCAGTTGAGGTCTGATATCCCGTAGGATAACCCGAATAACCGTAATAATTACTTGCATCGGTCTGTGTGGCAGGTTGAGTAACCTGTGAATAATAATTATACTGAGAATATTGGTAGTACCGAGATTGATTATATGGATTGTATGGATTATAGCTAGCGCTACTAGTTGAGTACGCATTATTTGTGTTTGTTCCATAAGAACTCGTATTACTATTATTATATGAATTTGAAGCTACGGTAGGTGAAGAACTTGTTGTTACGGACGTTGATGCAGAGGTTGATGCAGAGGTTGATGCAGGGGTTGATGCAGAGGTTGAAGAAGGCTGTGAAGGTGGTGGTGGTGGTGGTGGATAAGAGGGTAAAGGAGGCTGAGAAGAAGTGTTTTGGGCCGACGTAGATATAAGAGGTGGTGGCGGAGGTTGTGGTAGAGGTGGTGGATTACCGCTAATTGGCGGCGGTGGCCCACTAGGCAAAGGAGGATTAGCGGGTGGAGGAGGGTAAGACTATCAAGGCAAACTTTATTAAATTTCATATTCACAACTTTTACATTAATTAATTTGGTAGTAATATACTACGTACCCCTGCGATTGGAGGTGGAGGTCCATAAGCAGGCGGACGAGGATATGGTGATCTTCCGTAGGAAGGATATGCAGCTTGTTGTGCTTTATGTCTATCCCATTCCGCCTTCACTGTATTTATAAGATCTTCACATAATTTCTTAGCTTTATCAAGTCCTTCTTGACTCCAGCATCTATAAAATAAAAATAGTAATTTAGTAAGAAAAACTATATGTATATATTTTTTTAATCGGCTATTTTTACATACGTGATATGAATATGCAATGGCTCGAAAGCTTCAGTTCCCGATGTGGGTTCAACGTAGCCAGATCCACGACCTTTAAGCTGTACTTTTGCACCAGTCTCTTGCTGAATATGTTTAACGTAAGCACCTTGTGGTCCTACAATTTTTGCTCGCGCATTAAAAGTACGATCAGGTTCGATGCCAATAAATACTTTATCTTGAACAAATTGTCTCTATTATAAATTTAGGGATATTAATTTAAATAGAAAAGGTAATATTTATAAAATAGGTCATAAATACATACTCCTCCTGGATGGGAACCGGGTGGACGAGGCGTTGTTGAAGGCGGAGCAGGAGTAAAAGATTGTTCCATTAACTCATTTATTTTCTTAACTGCTGCGTTTAAGGCCTCACGAGTTGATGCTGTCACGTGCAAAAAAAGAGGAGGATCCTTTTCGGTAGCAAGTTGTTTATCAGGGTAATATTTTCCACGAGTTGTCACATCTAAATAACAATTTTTTTTAATAATCTTATGTTGTACGGAATTTTATTAAAATGTAGTACTCACCTGCTCCAGTTTCTTTTTGGATCTATAAGAAATTTATAATTAATATAACATACTACATCATAACGATAACACTAATCTAAAAAATTGAGCTTCTAATATTCTGATCCTTACCATTTGTTGAGTCGAACCTTTAGTCAAAAGATATCTGTTTTTACAATCATTGATTGTAATATCCGTAGTAAATTCCATATCAGTCTCCTTGGTAACCTGTTTGATGTGTTTAGAATCCTGAAAAATTAATAAATTAAAATAATGAAAATATGAAATAAACTTCTTTTAAGCCAAAATAGCAACTTTAAATATGTTTGATTCTATTACAAAAAACAAACCCAATAAATATAAAAGAAACGCGTATTTATATTATACCTCACCACTACCACTATCAGCAGCTTCAGCTTTAGGTACTACCACTGATTTCGTTGGAACCTGAATGCCTTTAGCAGCGAGCATTGCATTTATTTTTGCTGCAGCGGCGGCTATTTTGTTTCAAATCGAAAGCAATACTTTAGGATTGGTTTGAATAAATATCAGAATATCTTCAATAAAATCACAAAAACCTGCAGCACGATTAGGATCATTTATTTCGGAATTTGGTGTATTTGAGGAAACTTTAGATTCAGACACATCTGGTTCACTACTAGCTTCTACTTTTATCGATTTTGATGTAGGCACAGTAGTTGAAGAAGGGGATGCTTTCTTTCCTTGATCATCAAGATCCCACTTGCGCTTCCGGCTATAATATTATTTATAACTCAAAATCAAGAAGGAACGCTGATATTATAAGCAAATTTCAAGTATATTTCTTTACTTACGTTTTGTTTTGTGAAGAAGACATTACAATTTGTTAAAAACTGTTTACTCTTGACAAATAGTACAAATAGTAAGAACGTGAAAATACGAAACTTTTTTAATTCATCAATATTAACCAGTGTTAGTTAAAATCTATCGGAGTTGTGACACGTTTGACCGATCAAAAAATCATCACTTAATCACTAAATAAATATATCTTTTTTAAACATTTTTCACATCTTTCAAATTTACCTCCTCCAAATTCTGAAACGAAATGTCTAAAGCATCACAACCAGAATTAAAAAAGTACTTATTTTTACGCGTGTATATATATATTAGTTAATTAAAATTATTTAAATTTTTATTTAAACTATCTGTTTTTTTTAATAGATATATGGAGAAACGTTTATTTATTCAATTGAACGGAGGTAGGAAAGTAACTGGAATTCTACGTGGTTACGATCCATTTATGAATTTGGTATTAGATGATACAGTTGAAGAAGTTTCGTCTTCTGAAAAACATAACGTTGGCATGGTGGTAAGCATTAGTACTTTGTAAAAAAAGTTTTTTTTTTGATAAATATTTATTATTATTATTATTTTTCTTAGGTAATTCGTGGTAACTCGGTAGTGATAATGGAAGCACTGGAAAAAATTTGACAAAAATATTTTGATTGTACATATTTTTTTTGCTATATATTATAAACGCAAATATCCACACATGTAATAATCATTAGATATAGAAAACACAAATGATTCATATAAAGCTCTATGTTTAAATTTTAATAAATACAATTTATTGTATTATAATAATTAGTATATCACCAATATTATGCAACCTAATATCATATATAAATACTTTTATAATTCGGGATATTTGAATTTAAAATAATCTTCATCAAAATGGTGAACTCGAACATAGCCATCTTCCCCACCAGAGGAAAAACTTTTACCATCCTGATGGACGGCAATTGTATTGATAGGACCAAAATGTCCCTTTACACGTCCCACTTCTTCCTCTAAAATTTTATGCCAAAATCGACATTCAAATTTACCTTGTCTCATTGTAGTGGTTGTAACTTGCATAGCCTCTTGACCACCTCCTAAAATGACAAAATCTTGAATCGGAGTTATAGATGCTGAATTCAGAGGAGCATCAGTAACATATTTCTTTAGAGGATTAAGTGTATTTGATTCAAAAATTTGTGCTGATTTATCTTTCGAGGATGTAATGAAATATGTGCGATCTTCTGACATCTGGAGATCGGAAATTACATCTGTATGCGGATGAATCGATTTAATCTTTTCACCAGTCTAACAATTTAAATACATATGTTAACTATATATTCGACCTCCTTTCCAAAAGAACTTATTTTTCAGCTAACCTTCCAATCATATTGAGAAATTTCACCATTTTCATGGCCAGTTATTATGTATTTGTTGAGATATCCCCACGCAGCAACCATAGCTTTCGAACCTTCCTGATTTATAATCATAATTGGTTCATCAGATTCTAAATTTAAATTATAAATATTTTATGTTAATATAACTTAAACTAACATAATAACTAATAATAAAATGAGAAAATTTTACGTTCTGCATCAATATCGTTTTTAACCGAGAAAACAGTTACGGTTCCTGGATATCCCATACGATTTTCGGTTACGACGAGAGCCATACTATCATCTTCAGAAAAAGCAACGCGTTTAACTGCAGTTTTGAATTCCCAAGTATGTAAGCATTTACCAGTCCTAACTTCCCATAGTTTTGCAGTGTTATCTGCTGATCCAGTTAATAAGATGGAACTTATTGCTAAATTGTTTCACCAAAAATCAAAAAATCAAATTAAACTAGAGATTATTATAATACAACATATATCAAATACTCATGATAATGTACAATATAATATGGTTAGACAATTACAATTAACATCAACTGTCCATATTGCACCAACATGTCCATGATAAGTTCCCAATCGTTCACCATTATGTGAATACCAAACGTTCACTACTTGATCTTTTGCTACAGAGAAAAGAAGATCTCCTTCATAATTATATTTGATTTGCGTGAGGGAGCGAGTATGTCCTTGTAAAAGAATAGGTCTCTAACAATTTTAAACACAAGCGTAAGCAATAAGAACATCAATTTTGAAAATATCATAATATCTTACCATTGCAAATCTAAAAAGTTGATAACAAGAAAAATTTTTTCTTATCTGTATCTATTTTCCGGTCTTGGGTAAATCACTGGACTAATTTTGATTGGATAAAGGAATTGTTTAAGATTACAACCGGAATTGCAGATCATTAAATCAAAGATTTAATTATGAATTCATAATGTCGAATCATAAAAATAACGTGTTTCTGCGAGGCGAAGGAAGATCGTAAGTGATTGATTACTAAAATTTAATTGAGAATAATAATTTTTGGCTTACATGCTTTATGGTTTTGTAATTCTAGACCTTGGTATAGGTAAGACTTAACGCGATATTTCTTTAAAAAAAAATTTCGAAACTGAATACAAAATTCGTAAACTTAAATTAAGACTGGATGGATCGAAATTCGATTGTTATCTTGTTGGTGTTGCAGGTGAATACTAATTAATTCCATTCCATTAATGAACTTTACTAAAAAAAAATATTATTAATAGGCGGTAGTGCAAGCGGAAAAACTAGTGTAGCAGTGTAAGCTTTTTTTATATTCACTAAAATATTTGTACTTATTAAACTAATGAATCTTCATATGTAGACGTATTATAGAAAACCTTAATGTGCCATGGGTAGTTCTTTTGAGTATGGATTCCTTTTATAAAGAATTAAGTCTCGAAAAGAAAATAGAGGCACAAAATAAGTAGGTTTAGTTATAATGGATTTCATTCACATTTTATCTATATAATCATTTATGTTTCTTTTTTTTAGTAATTATAATTTCGACCATCCGGATGCCTTTGATTTTGATTTATTATTATATACGCTAAAGAATATGAAAGAAGGGTTAGAAAGTTCTATTATTATTAAATTTGTTAATTCTTAATAATTTACACAATAAATTTAATATTTTAGAAAGAAAACAGTAGTCCCAGTTTATGATTTTATAACTCATTCTAGGTATTTTATTTATGATTTTTTTGTTTAATTTGGAATACTTATTTTAAAATAATTTTTATGTGTTCATTAGAACTTCACAAAAAAATTCTTTATATGGTGCAAATGTTGTTATCTTTGAAGGAATTTTTGCACTTTACGATCAAAGAATTATGGATTTGATGGACCTTAAAGTATGAATTATTTTATTTATCGGATTTAATTTGTAGTGGTTTATTGGATTCAAATTTGTAGTAAAATTTAAATTACATTTGGGGCATCGTATTTAGGAAATGGTTAATGAGCATTTAGACAAATTTCAAACCAATAAAAAAATCTTTAATTTATGAAGAGCTGTCTAAAGAGTATAGCATATTTAATTAATTAATCAATATAGTTGATTGATATTTATCTCTGTCTAAACTTGAATTTTGCACATTTTGGATTTTTATCCAATGACTATTATTTGAAGTTTAACATTCAACAAGGGCAATATAAGGCAAAGTGGATTTGCAGAAATAGGGAAATTACATATGTCAATACTCCGTTCTATATTAAAATTTGGGTGAAATATAATAAATACTCTCGTATTATTTATATTCTGGTCATTTTAGTAACTTCGCTATTTACGCAGACAAAAAAGTAAAAAAATATAGAATATGTATGATGTCTCCCTATCAAAGCATTAAATCCTCTTAATATAAGTCACATGGGTCATTATTAATCTTTAATGATATTATTTTAGGTATTTGTTGACACGGACTCGGACATTCGGCTTATTCGTCGATGTAAGAAGAATTTCCATTATCTGGGTAGCATGTTTTAAAACGTCATAAATAAAATATCTTTACTATTTTATAAATTTAATTTTAGTAAAACGAGATATTAGTGAACGAGGGCGTGATATAAATGGTGTAATTCAGGTATGATATTCTGATAAACATCTATTTAGGTGCTAAATTTTTTTTTCTAATCCAATTTTTTTTGTTTCATGATAGCAATATCAAAAGTTTGTAAAACCGTCTTTTGATCAATACATACAACCTACTGTTAAAAATGCGGATGTGGTATGCCTATATTATTAAGACTTATGTCATATGAAATGTTTTTAAGCCAACTTTTTCACTCCATAGATAATTCCACGTGGTCTTGATAATTTAGTCGCCATCGATTTAATTACTAAACATATTCAACGCCAATTGCATGAACGTCAATTTAATTTTCGATGGGACCTTTTAAAGATTGATTATAATGATAAAAAAATACCAGAGAACGTCATTATTTTGGATCAAACTTCTCAACTTAAGGTAAGCTTTCGTCATAACACTTTAATTCTGTCGTTCGCTATACGTTTTGAAGAAATTGTACTTTCGATAGGGAATACATACTATTATAAGAGACAAAAATACGCATCTTGATGATTTCATATTTTATTCTGAGCGATTAGTTGCTATTATTGTAGAAAGGTAAATTATAATAATACGTTAGTGGTCAGTTGCGCAATTATTTTGTACATTTAATTTTAAATTCTTTTTTGGACTTTTGTTCTTTAGAGCACTATCTGAATTAACTTATGAAAAATATGAAATCGTTACACCGCTTAATATACCATATGTTGGAAAAAGATGTATAGAAAAGGTAATTGAATTGTATACAAAGATGACTGATATTTTTGAAACTATACCTTATTTATGGAAACATCAATCTTCTTTTTTAGATTTGTGGAGTATCTATTTTACGTGCAGGGGGTACAATGGAAAATGGGTTGAGAAGAGTTGTTAAAGATGCTTTAATTGGAAAAATCTTGATCCAGTCTCACCCTAAAACTGGAGAACCATCAGTAAGTAAAAATCTGTGTTTGTTGTAAATTTGTTATTAATTCATGCTATCTTTTTATTATGATTTAGCTACATTTTATTAGCTTACCAGATAATATTCATGAATGTTATGTACTACTTATGGTAAGGGAATATAATTTATCTTTGTGATAACTAAATTTGTTAATTCAATTATTCCTAAATTAATTAGGATGCACAAATTGCGACTGGAGCAGCTGCGCTTATGGCCATACGAGTATTATTAGATCATGATGTACCCGAAGATAAAATAATTTTCTTGAATTTTCTTGCAACTCCATTAGGTAAATTATTTTTGGATGCCTTTGATCTTATATAATTCTGTAATAAAGTTATAATTTGTCATATTTATTATTTGCTAATAGGTTTACATGTAATAACGAATACATTTCCAAAAGTCAAAATATGTACATCAATGATCGACCCAAAGATTAATGATGAAACCTTATTTATTGAACCTGGAATGGGTAATTTTGGTGGTAAGTAACTGTTATTATAAAACGAATGATTATTATTATTCTTTATTTATAATAATTTATTTTTTTGTAGACCGTTATTATGGTACTTTATAAACCTTAATACAAATTAGTCCATATAAATTACCAAAATCCAAAGTACTGATCTTTTATAAAATTTATTATTTAAACCAATCTTAATAAATATCTGGTATAAATTATTCTATTATTATTATAAGTCCATATTGTCAAATACTAATAACATTTATATATCTTTGAGTAAGGATTCATCTGCTAATTGTTTTTAAAAAAAATATTCCAAATAAACATTTCAACATTCTTAGCACAGATCATTTGTATAGTAAAATAAATATAATTATATACTAATTACACAAAATATAATTAATTAGAGATGAATTATTAACTTGTGGTTAGAAATTTATAAATTGCTTTTTCAGCTAGAATTAAGTGACATTATCAGTATCAAAAACTGGGTAACAGTTATATCATACTTATCAACATTGGGAAAAGGCCAGGGGCTAGTAAATTAGAATAACATTTTTTTGGGGAAGTTATCAGGTACTTTAACTTGTTTCAAACTTGTTTATAAGAATCTAAACTGAAGTTTGTAAAGTTTGGAGTTTGATTGAGGGGAAAGTAGATTCGAGAAAATTTCCGTAAACGTCTGCACAAAATTGAACGAACGAATTGATCAAATTTTTAAAATTTTGTTTTATTTACGCTAATTAATTAAAAAGATTGACTGATCAATAATATACTCTATTTATTAGTTTGTTTCAAAAAAGAAAACCGGTATATTGCTCATCAAAAGAATGCTAAATTGCATATGTTAAATATCTTAGTAAATCTATAAAATTATTTAAAGGTTAGACAGGGTCATCACAAGATTCGTACCAGGATAATAATAGAAAAGATTGAGGCTGCAAGGGAAAGTTAGTTATTACTAAATTAGGTTGTACAAACTGCTCACGAGTAAGGCTCAGCTCGAAATTTTATTTATTTATTATCGGATTTTAACCTTTTTTTTGGTCACACCTTTTAAAATTAAATTATTTTTGGAGAATTTTTTTTATTTTTTTTAGTATTCTCAGCTTATGGTAATAAAATGGCAGCAGTAGAACAACAGCAACAACTAACAGCGTCTCCCTTTACTCCACCCTCTTCGCCTTTATCACCACCACCCTCTTCACCTGCAACAGTTAGGTCTCCTTCACCTTCTGTATTTGATGTATTTCCTTTTGTTTGTGAGGACCCTCCAATCAGAGCTTTAAGTGGATCGCAATATTATCTTATTCACGAAGCTTATCATAGTTCGCCACTCCCAAATGATATTTTATTTCCGTGGTTACATGGTGTAGACGGATCGAACCCTGCTCAAAATAGTTTTTTCGGAATCCAAGAGAGTCCCGTTCCTTTGCATCGTGGCGTGACTGTAGTTCAAGCTGAAGAACAGACATCAAAATCTTTATTAGTTGGCTCTGTTTATCCATCCGATATTTTCAATCCTCCTATTCCAAACGGTGATGATAATCGTCAACGTAGAAGTTTTTTAAAAATGAATGATGGTGAAGGAATTAATTTACGGAATTTTAAAATCCAAGTGTCTAAGTACGTTACGCTGTCAGATATTGTTGTTTATGGTGAAAATGGTTTGAATGATACCGTACTGGAAATTGCTAAACAAGCTGCATGGGCTCAACAAGCATTACGCGAAGAAAATCCAAATGGAATAGATTATGAAGTTTTTGTCATATTGGGTAAGTTGAAATACATGCCTTTAAAAATCAAGTTAGTCAATCATATTATTTTGATATTTAGTGGATCAAATTATTTTTTTTTCCGTAGATCCATTTTCTTTTTTCGAAAAAGAATTTCCAGAACTTGTTGCAATAGATACACAAGGTATCTTACGTAACAAAGTTAATTTTCTGGAGCAAGAAAGAGAAGAAATGCGAATATTAACTGCTGCATCGGAAATTTCACATAATGTTTGGGTAAATAATATATTGAAAAAGTTGGTTTTAAAGAAAATATTTTTTAAAAAATTTAATCGACTAATTACTGTTAACAAAAACTTCGGATTTTGGTTTCAGCTAGGGAATACTCAAGATGTTCCAGTATCAAGTGATATGGACCCAGCAGATTCTGCAATATCGTTGATAGATGATAATCCGCATCAATTGAGTATTTGTATAGAATCACATGATCTCGCAGATATGTTAGATAAATCAGCATTAAAAGTTTTTTCGGATCAACTTGCAAATGTACCGACTTGTAGACCAACACCGATGGATGATATTATTCATATTGATTGTATATCATCAGGAGTAGGATGCAATAATACAGCAGCATTTGATTCAATAGTTACAAAATTAATAGATTTGTGTGAATTTATTTCATTACAAACAAACAAATTTGATCGTAAAGTATTAATTCATTGTGCTGACGGATATACGGAAACTTCTTTACTCACTTTAACTTATTTAATGTATAATGAGAATTTTAGATTACCACAAGCATATCTTAGATTACAGAAGACAAGGAGTTTTTTTGTTTATCCAAATGATGTAACAACGTTATTAACAATTGAGAAGCGTATATGGGAAAGAAAAAAAATAGAGCAACAACAGTTATCATCACCGTCATCACCGTCATCACCATCTACTTCGTCGTCTTCATCATCTTCACCGTCATCATCTTCGCAATCTTCAACATCACCACCCACATCATTATCATCATCGCAACCGGAAATAGAAAATTATGAAAAGTTTCCATGGTTTTTTTCTCCATTTTTTGAAGGAAGTTTTCCAAGTAGAATTTTACCATTTTTATATCTTGGTAACTTGAATCATGCATGTAATGCTGGTATGTTAAAAGCCCTTGGAATTACCCATGTTTTATCTGTTGGTGAAGATTCTAAATTAGATAAGAAAGAATTTGAAGTACATTATTTGGATAATTTGTATGATGATGGTATTGATAGTTTATGGAATCATTTAGATGCTTGTGTTAATTTCATCGGTAAGTAAAAAATAGGGGTATAATAAAATGGGAAAAGTTATATAATTAACATTTTGATTAATTTTATAGAAAATGCTCGACGATCAAATGGGAGTATATTGATTCATTGTCGAGTAGGAGTTTCCAGATCCGCTACTATAACAATTGCGTACATTATGAGACATCTTGGTAGATCATTGGTATCATCATATTTATATGTTAGAGCTAGAAGACTTAATGTTATCATTCAACCTAACCTTAAATTTATGTATGAATTGCTACAATATGAACAAAAATTAACTGGAAGAATGAATATTAATTGGGCTTGGTTAGCTAAAGAAATTCATACTTTAAATATGTGTTATGTTGGTGCTTAACAATAATTTATTAGTCCAAAGAAAAAAAAAATAATTATAAACAATAACAAAATAAATTATTAGGGGAAGTGAAATTAAAGAAAATTTAATCAAAGAAACGATTATTTGGGTTTAGACTTTTTGTATTGAAGAATAAGAGAATTTTATTGAACGATTATATATATATATTATAAATAATATATATTTTTCAAAAAGAATAGACTTTTTTTTTTTTTAAAAAAAAAGAAAAACTTTTACAAGTTGACTTTAAATATAATTTTTCAAAATATATAATCAAAAAACATTTACTTTTTTTTTATGTACTTTTTTGCGTTTGATACGCAAAAAAAAGAAAAAAAAATTTTTTATATCACTTATGTCACTTATATTTTGTTATAGTTTTTTTGTTTTTCTTATATTATATATATGTATGTTAAGTACACCATATATTAAATTTTTTTAAATAAATATGTTAATTCATATAATCACGTGATATTCATAACCGTTCCTCTCTATTTTATTAAATTTATTAAATTAAAAATAATAACAAAAATGCAAAAGTAAAATAAAAAATAAAAATAAAATAAAATGTATTTATAATAAGTTAACCTGAAAAAATAATAATAATAAATTAATTAATTAAATCATTTTTTAATAATATATTTATAAAAAAAAAAGACTTTTTTTTAATTACTAAAATTTTTTTTTTCTTTAACAATCACAAATAAATCTTTCATTTACAATAATATCCTCATCTTTAAAAAAAAAAAGATGAATCAATAAATTATTTATAAAAATATCATTAACCTCATTGTTTCGATTCAAACAAAAAAAAAAAATAAAATAAATTTAGAAATATTAAGATAATTTTTTTTTTTTTTTTTTTTTTTTTAAAAAAAAAAAAAAAAAAAAAAAAAAAA
>JADRCO010000747.1:0-27131 GCA_021464525.1 Rhizophagus sp. LPA8_4_AMF
TATAGTTTAAATCTCATGGTATTGCACTTTTAAATATATTAAACTATTTGCAAATATAATCACTGGTTGTTGAGTAAATTCACTTTAAAGTTTTCCAAACAATTTTGCTCACCACTGTATATCTGTAATAATGACTCACGCTATTAATTAATAAATAAAATAAAATAAATCTACTCTGATCGACAAATTTGTAATAATGATGTAATTCAATAGGACATCGTTACTCCACATAGTATTTTCAGTATTATGACATTCCCAAAGATATACAAAGCATGTTTGACTCGTACAATTTGTAATTTTAAGTTCATACGCTTTTTCTTGGTGTTATACTTTACAAGAGTCATGGGCGAGAAGACTGATAGATTATTTTGTGATACCTTTCATGTACAGTATCTTATATATATATTTATATATATACAGTCTACCCTTGATAGCCGTTCTGCGCCTCAAATTCGTTATAGCAAGTTAGCGCGAAGAATTTGAAGAATTTGATTGGTTGCTTCGCTATAGCGAGGGAAAATTGACATATTTTATTGGCTAAGAATCACGTGATTCGTTATATCAAAATTCGCTATAGGAAGGGTAGACTGTATATTATAACATTATCTGAATTTATATTAATTCTCAAAAGACAAAAGAAAATGTATATTCAACAAATTATTTTTATGTAGAACTCAAGGAATCGTAATATCATTCAGGACCACGGGCATTATGGTAAGCCCACCTTTTTGTCAACCAGTTTTAATGGTAACGATTTGGGACCTAGTGTGCCTATTGTGGGCGCACTATATAATGAAGATGGGTTTCAAGGAGGGGATGAGTTATCAAGACAAGTTACATTATCTTGTCAGAATGCAAGTTATCTTGATCGACAAAATCACTATGATGGAAGAGAACAAAGTGAACCGTCCATCAACAGTGAATTTGACGATTTCGGTGGAAGAAGAGAAGATTGTACGAATCATGTTTGGGGCATCGATTCGCAGTGGGACACGTACGTCAACAACAGAACTCAGCAACTGGAGAATAGCGATGGAGAGAGTAAAAACAATGCCTGCACTCCTATGGTGCTCTCGGAATGTTCAACAAGAATCCGAGCGCTGTATTCACAATTGGGGCCATTGCTCCGAGTCAATATCCTGGAAGGCAACGCACGGGAAGAGAAAAAGCTATGTCACTTTGTACTCCCGAACGATCGAATTAAAACATGGAAGAATGAGGGTGATGCTTCCGTGTGCCAAGTGTTACCGGGTGATGAAATCGATGGAGTACATGGGTTTCGCAATAATTCGTCAATGGTAGTTGAAACAATTATGAAGTCAAATCGAAGCTATATTGCAAATTCACTTGGGTTTAAGCTCCACGATGAAGACCAAGAAGATTATATCAGTTATATAAAAGAAGAACTTATCGGTTATATTGAGGAAGTTGAAGAATATGGCTTCGATCATATCATCATAATTGGAGAACTTTACTGCGGAATACTTTTTCTAGATTGCTTCGGCCGCGTGTTTAATTTGGACTCTATGTCAAATACATTATTATTGTTTTATGGGGATTACTTCAAAGGAGGGGAAAAAGGACTTGGGACTAAATGGGTAAAATGGATCATAGACGAAGAGGAAGGAAATATTGTTGAAGTTAATGGTATGTGCAAATTTTGCTCATTTTAAAAAATTTTATTTTTTATAACTATATTTTCTCTTAGGTCCCGAACATTATCTCCTCACTTTCGTAAAGAATCAAATGAAAAAGATAAAAATGAAGAGTCCAAGAAAGAAGAGTTCGAGAAAGAAGAGTTCGAGAAAGAAGCGTCACTGATTAGTTTATATGCTTGATAGATTTATGCTTACTATTAGGTGGGAACGATTCAGTAAAGTAAACTCTTGATAATAACTTTTTGCTGGAGATGGCTGATTGATAATTAATTAGTTTCTAAAATACATGGTTTAGCTACTTAATGCAAAAAAAATAAAATGCACATTTTTATGAAATATTCATTTTTATTTACTGCATCTGTGAACATATTCTACATATTGTTTTAAAATAAACCTCCCATTTTAAGGTTAAGCGTGGAGGATATTGACTATGTAATAGCTAAAGTTTTGAAATCAAACCAATGCCTCCCTTGAAGCATTAGCTTCTGCGGGAGATAATCCAATTGTTTTAGCGAAAAATTTTCTGGAACTAAGGCAAGGAAATAATGAAAACTTTCACTCCTGAAAAATTTATTTTTGAAAGGCCACTGTGCCAAATTTTTCTCAAGTGTAAATAAAATCCAACGTTTGTTTAAGGAAAAGAAAAGGGAGCGGTATGTCAAAAATGATATCAATGAGCCCAAATGGGTATTAGTGAAAAACTGGTACAAAATTTTTTGAAGGACCCAAAAACATATCGGGAAAACGTAACATTTCGTGCATTAAAAGCAGATGCAATTCCAGACGTAACTAAATTTTCCCCAGATAGAAATACAGTTTAGTCTTCAAAGATCTTTGTGCTGAATCAAAGAGAATTCAGGATCAGATTGTTCCATATTTTATTAGTGACCGACATCAAGACATATCAAGTAGCCAGAAGTATACACAACCCCTAAAATTATTCGTGAGAATATTCACACTTAGCTGCTCAGTCAGGAAGTCACGAATATATGACAAGCATCTGCGAGATCAGAATTTCGTGGTCTTTGATTTTATTAAAACAACTGATGATGATTTTGCAGTTATACTGGGTTGGGATGCGCCCTTAAAATTGGATAAATGGGCCTTTTTATGATCACTTCATAAAGAATAATTTATTCATCATAAGGCCGTAATTTAGTCAATAACCCCGACGTTGATAAACTTTATAAAATTTTCTTATATAGCAACGACAATGATTTGCTTTTTTTATTAAATGTAGCAATAGAAATTACTTTGAAAATTAACTATCAGAAAAACCTAAAGTTCGAGAAAAAATCAAATAACAAGTAAGAATTGATAAAGAAAAAGAAGCAATTAATCAAGATAAGAAACAAAGGGATGAATTAATGAAAGGACGAGATAAGTTGGAAGATGAAATTGAAGAATTACAAGAAGATTGATAGGGAACAAGACGAATTATTAAGAAAGAAGAAGAAATTGAAGGAATGATAAATAATATTAAAGGATTATTACAAAATTTGGTAGAAATTAAAGAGAATTATGAAAAGGGGTGCTTTTACTTTTTTTTTGTTAGTTTCTGTTTCTTCAGACTAACGTCTGGGATTTCATTTTAGGCGCCTTAGGTGTTACAGTTGGATTAAGGATAAATCTACTCGAACAAAGAGAGCCCCTGTAATTATTTCAATTTGAGTAACAACTATCAGTACGACACTGAATAGGAATAAAAAGTAGATGGAGAGAAAAATCGTGGAAATACAATAACTTTTCAAGAAGGATTTTACCTTAAAAAATACGTTTTCAATATTAATTTCCGCATAAGATTAAACTCTGAAAGCTTTCGGGCAAGCTTGATTTTGGAAAGTTGAAAGAAACGATAGATGCCATCGTATTCCAGGTCCATCATACAGAAATATGTACCCTTCTATAATATTTTTATGAGAAAGTGTATTATAACATGAATTCACCAAAATGCGAAAAGAAAACTTACCACAAATATGCCCTCCAAAAGTCTTACTCCTGGTTCATTTTCATATAATAATATGTTGTTTATGCCACCTTGGCAAAAGATTTCCACTTTGTAAAAGTTATATCCGCCAACTTTACTTGTTCTTGTGACTGAGAAAGGTTTTGCTTCAATGAAACACAATTCCTCACGTTCTCCTTTTTCTATAATTCTATATATAGCTAGATCAGTTTTTTACGTGGTTTAATCCGTAAATTTAGTCAATTATTCTATCATTGCATCTACATGTATCAGGGATGATGTGAAAATAATTATATTGATATATGGATGTAATTATTACAGTAAAAAAAAAAAATAAAAAAATTGATTTATCAGTATCGGGTAATAAGGAGCTTATTAAAAAAAAACACAAAAAGATGATTTACTGATAAAACTATTTATAGATCACGCAATAACAGTAAACACTTTTCTTTCGCATAATTTTTTTAAGAAATTACGTAAGTCAGCATTCCATAATAATATTTAAAAAATAGATATATTTACGACTAAGGTATAATTTTTATCAACTCATTTTGAGTTTTTCAATAATTATTATATATTATCGGTTTGACAGGACCGTTTCATGCAATTTTTATAATAAACTCCCGTTATTATCCAATAATTTATTATTATGCTAATACATAGTAATATTGGGATAACCGACCAAAATAACAATTATGTAAAATCTGCACGAACTTATGAGGATAACCGATAATTTATTATACGGTTCAAGGAAACGATATTAAAAAATTAGCAAAAAAAGTGAAACAAGTATATAAAATTTAACGGTTAACTATTTCTGTACATGTTTATGTCAATATATATTGATCGATATCCTTTTTTTTAGCACCAGAAAATCGCCTTCTCGTCCTCAATAATCACGAAACAGCTACTTTGGCCCTCCAAGCGTTAAAAAGAGATAAAGACATGCCGGCTCTCGTTTTTTATTGGAACACAGCAAGGTTCAATGATGCTGTGACCGGCTGAGCGATCCAGGCCTTTGAAATGGAGTCCCAGGTCAAGATATTGGTGCAATTATAACGAACCTTACAACTAATGGTGGTGCGAGAAACTATAATAATGTTGTATTTACATTTCCAAACGGCGGTAGTATTGGAGCATGGAAACAACAGATAAATGCAAACATACCATGGTACAAATCATACTGACTTCATGTTTTTCAGATTCTTTAATTTCACCTTTTCATTTGCCAAAGAGTGCGAAATCAACCGGGAGTTCCAAATGTCATAACTACAGTCACAAGAATCAATCGAGTTACAGAACGTGATACGGAAATACCGTCATCTGAATACGAACTTGAGGATTTCTCAGACGTCTTCAATTGACAAACTTTTTTTGTTTCCTAATATTTAAGTTTAGAAAAAATATTGCGTAAATAAGTAGAACATGTAATACTTGGCAACGTTTTATTCAGGAGATAATAAATTACTTATTTTTCTTAACGAAAATGATCGACAAAGACTATTCCATTATTATCTGGCTTCAAACATGTAGGCAGAATAGAATTTATTGATATGTGTGTTCATATGTCTAATTTCTATACAATATATACTGGCATAAGCCAATATCCAATACATCATCACGGAGGGTATTAAGGCCAGTTCAAACTCAACCTCGGACTTTAAGAAGTATTTACTCATATTGCTGTGCCCATAACATCAGAAAGTTGAATTAGTCTTCTGTGAATATTATTGAAAAGCAAAAATCTGTATTAGATTCTTTACATAAGCATGAAATGCGAAAATGCTCCGATATTTCAAGAGGTTAGTAACTAAAAATAATTTAACTTTTTTTTATAAAGGCGGAAAGTATTGGATTCAAGTTTATAAAATAACGAAACTGTAATTGCTATTTAGCTAGCTTAGAATTAGCTTTTTTTAGTATATTTTAATTTAAATAAAGATAACATTGTTAAATAATATATATATTTTAAATATTTTAATTAAAAAAAAACTAATTCTTTTTATTTTCATTATTTATCATCATCAAAATTGCAATGGGATTTACGATCTGAGGATTTTATTGACGTAATTTCTGCTCAAGCACCTGAGCTACGGCAATTTTTTGATATGTTATATCTTTGTCAAACCATTTGCGGAACCCTAGTGTTCGGCAAAGATTCGATTCGATGATTCGAACTTTTTAATTCGATAAAAAAGAAACTTAGAAGATGGGTTTTAGCCTTGCAAATGAAAATAACAACTTTTTTTTAACAAAAACTTTAAAACTGACTATTTCTTCTTTTTTAAAAATCGAATCAAACTCGAATCGATTCGTCAAATCATTTGGACGAAACCCTATTTCCCATATCCGTTGACTTTGTACCTGCATCCGAATTCAAAAAATTCAGCGAAGAAATTACACAATTCTCAATTAAAAAGTGTCTACAGTTAATACTATCATCAATAACAAAATCGATACTTTAACTAATGAAATAAGATTTATAGATCATTAGATTGCTATTAGATATTTCATATCTTTTATGTATTTTGGTATTAGGGTAAGAAATGTGAAAAAAATAAAAGACCAAAGCGAAATTTTTTTATTCATTGATTATGTACTATTAATTCGGTTCGATCCGATTTTCTCGAAAAAAGTTTGTTTATTTTTATTTGGAATGTAAAAAACAAACCTTTTCAAATTTTTTTACCAAATTAAAAAGTTCAGATTTTATCCAGTAAAAATTTTACAAGAAACCTTTGACAGTACTAACACAATAATTTCAGCCAAAGTTATCACGAAATTTTTCTTATTAATACCGGAGTTGTACACCTTGCGTGTAACATTACTAACTCTTAATTTCTAGGTGTTTCGTTAGGCATATATTAATAGTTACTGCCACGTGGAAGTGATATTATCACAGGGGACACAGCGCATTCATAGAAACCCTAAAAAATACATCATATCCATATATTTGTCACGAATATAGTTTATCGTCCTACCTGTTTTGCCAATTTTTTTCCAGTACCAAAACTTTCTTTTTTCGTTTTCTGAAACTCTCTCCAATACATTTTCAAAATTCTCCACCTCCTTTTCAATAATGTCTGTCCATTCACCTTTCTGCATGGTTAGATTAAATTTTATTAATAGACACTTGAATAGGTTAATTATTTCATGACGTAGAATATCAATATATGTTAGTACGAGGCTTAAATTGATCAGTGCATAGTATCATGTTCAAAAAAATTTTTAGCAATACAAAAGTACGTATTAATAATTGTAGATTCAATTATTTATTAATAATATATTTTACAATGGTTGATGCTTATACACCGGGTCTGTAATTAACCCTGATCCTAGAATTCCAGGTCGGTCGATACTATATTCATCAATACTGTATTCTGTTTGACCATCAATAGCCAATTGACTAAGACATTTTCCAAGCATTGGGACAAATTTGAAAGCCCAGCCGGCGGTAAAGATGATAACATTCTTATGTGCAGGTCCTTTTAAGTAAAGATTATGTTAGTTAGAAATGAAATTTCAATTTATCATTATAATGAGTTAAATAAACTTTTTACCTAGAATCCTTTTCGGTGCGAAATCAAGAACAAAATTGTTGTCATGTACGTTGGCCATCAGGCAGGTACCCTGGAACACCGGATGCTTTTGCACGCCAATACAGTGGCTCTCAACCCAAGCTGAAGTAATACGGGGCTCATATTCTGAAACAAGAGTTTGCCGTTCTGATGGATCCTTGATAATGCGTGATGCCCAGTCAACGGCAATACGAGTTTGGTTTTGTGGGCCCCAAGAAACAGATGGAAATCCGTAAAAAAGGTTTGGTGGACAACCATCCTGAAATTGAAACCACATTGACGGGTACTATTGTGGATGAAACAGTAAGTGAATTATGGTGTGAAAAATAACTTATTCAAATGCTTAAATTACCTGCACCGGAGGATCTAGCATTTCATCCATCGTAAAATACATGAAAACCATCTCCCAAATGCTGAGTTGAATTTGGAAATTGAGAGACTTGATTATATCGTTGACATATGCACCAGCTGTGATAATAACTTTCTTTGCACTAAATCGAGGTAATTGTGTCATATGTGAGCATAAGTCTTAGTATTTTTGCTACCATAACATCGTTGCATCCAAATACGTTTACCTATAAGATTTTTGATCCTGCACTCCGGTAATTACATTCTTTTTTGCGGTTATGACATTAACTCCATGATCCGTACATTCAATGCTTGTTACCTTTTCGTTCTCCCTAAGTTCTGCGCCACATTTTTTTGCGAGAGCATATAATACACGTACAGTCTGAAACACGTTAATGATTCCATTGTCTTCGGCAAACACACCTATAAAATTAGAAGGGAGATTCCGAAAGTGGTACTCTCTCATAATCTCCTCTTGTGATAACATGCGATAACTCATTCCAAGCTTATCCATGATTTCAATTGGCTTTGTCAAGTTGCCTTCAGGGCCGTCTTTATAATCTGGATTGCCAAAGTTTAGCAACCCAGTCATTTCAATAAGTTGCACTTGAGCTTCTTTCTCTAATTCAGCCCACAATTCCTTAGCCTTGTTAGCCAACTTGCACAACTTCTCATCGCTGTACATCTGAAAGAATGAATGCAAACGTAAATACGGGAAGGAGATAGAATTCACTTTCTAGATTAGCATTTATACCGTGCGAAACATTCGGACAAAGTCTCCTGAACTTCCCGCCTGGTTAAAGTACATGAACTGTTCCAAGACCAGCACTTTTTTACCCGCTTTCCCAAGATTATGCGCTGTGGAAAGTCCAACCGGACCACCACCAACCACAATATAATCGTAGTCCTCCATATACGCTTCTCTTTAAAATTTACAAAACCTCCTTTATATATGTACAGAGTTCTTAAATTGAGACCGAACTAAAATAGAATTTTTTGATCACATGAAACAAGCAAACTGATAGATCATCTAATTTTGTGGTAATATTCGGGAAAAAGTGAAAAGTAAAATGATTTTCATGTGTTGCATTAAAATTTCTCCAAAACTACCTTCTTTAGGCGAGCTTTTCCCACACACAGCGCAATTAAAATCATCTCACATGTTTATCTCCGTTGAAGTTTTGGCTGATGTACAGATAAAATGCGAAAAGTGCCTTTGTGTGAGTTCTATTACAAAGGAAAATTATCTGGAACAATTGCTTTTATGCGAGAAGACATCAAATTTTGGGGATTATGCATTATGCACTCTTCAACAACGTTTAAATCCGTAGTAATTCGAATTTTCATCCATAATGAAAATATCTGCAACTTTTCAGGCATTTAACGACTCTAGGAATAGAATACGGGAAAACAGATCATTATTGAACTTTCATAGAATTTTTTGTATAAATATTAAATACAGCACGAAAAAAAAACAATAAAATATGTCTTTTATCCTGTCTTCTGGCGTCAGTTTTGGAGAAGATCTCCGCCGCCGCGAGAGCCCTGATAACCGGCAACTTCCGCCAAAAGGCGGACTTCGGTGGAACTATTATAAAGAATTGTACGTATTTACAACTCAATTTTAGGTAACTGGTTTTCTATTGACTTTTTAAATCCAACAGTCATCCGACCCTCCCATATCTCACCAATTTTGAAATCCCAACCGCAAAGAAAGATTTGAGAGATCCGAGTAAGAGTTCATTTTTATTTATATCCAAGTACAAATATAAATAAGGACTTAACAGAAATGGATTTCAGAAACGCTCACCATTTTTGTCACAAGGATTGTTATCTAGCTATTAACTACACAATATTTTTGTCGTGATTACGAGCGGCGCTCTACGATTAATTCCAAATTTCAGTTTTTAAGTTTTTTTTTTGATTTTTGTTCAAATAGAGATTTGTATCATAGGCGCAGGAATGTCTGGTGAGTGCTTATCTATTCTTACAAAAATGACGAATTTTCCATCTACATTATGCGTTTGTTGTACTAATGCACCGCATCTAATTTTTTAAAATTTCCAAATATGCAGGATTGTTCGCCGCTCGCCTCCTCAAAATGGCTAAAATCAATAACATTATGATCCTTGAGAGTGAGAATCGTGTCGGTGGTCGTGTCTATACACATTACTTTGATAAAGACAGTCAAAAAAAGTTATATGCGGAACTTGGAGCAATGAGATTGCCATATGCCGAAAAAAATAATGAGCCATTTGGGGAACATGCCCTAGTTTTTGACCTCATTAATCACTTGAACGATAACAATTCAGATCTGGAAAAGAAAATCAAACTTAGGGAATACATTTTTTCAGACGACAAGTGAGTACAGGGCTTTCTCTTTCGATGTTGCATAATTGTGCTATAAAAATAAAATTTGGTTATTTATGTCTTGAAAAAAAAGTGGGCTGTTTTTTTACAACAACCAGAAACAAACTATGAGCTTTGCACGTGATAAAGAGAATTTCCATCAACTGGGTTTCCCTGATACCGTACGCCCAAGCGCCATGTGGATGTTTTACGACGCATTACAACCTTTTTTTGAAAAACTTGATAATAACTTTAACGAAGGCATAAAGTATCTTAAGGAATACGATCGTTATTCCGTATATTCCTATTTGAAGGAAGTGTATCTTCCCAATCGGGTAAAACAAACTTTCCGTTTATCATGGTTTGGTAATGATTTTACATAAAGGGAACTTCTAATATCTAGTGGTTGGTTTTCTAGTATGTTAACATGTGAAAACTTTTTTCGCCTGTACCACCTTAAGCCTACAGACATGAAGAATCCACCTCCAGACGATGAAGAAATTATTGGGGCCATGGAGATGACGGAATCAGCAACAGGTCTATTCCGGTTGGCATTTGTGGAGGCAGTCATGGATGCGTACACATTCTCAGATGTTAAAACGACATGGAAGACAATTGATGGCGGAATGCAAAAGTTACCTGATGCGTTTTGTCCATTATTGGAAAATGAGATAAATTATAATTGCAATGTGTACAAACTGGAATATCATAATAATGGAATAAAAGTGTACTGGGAGTCGCAAGGAAGACCTGATTATGGTGTGTTCGATCGAGTTATTGTAACGGCTCCATTGGGCGTTGTTCGACAGTGGGAATTGCCAAGTGAGTTGCATGCAAATTTTGTAAATAAATGCCTCTTATTAATTAATAATAAATGGAAATGTGATGTTTTACAAACATAATAGACTTCTCTTATGGCAAGCGACGTGCTATTCGTGAATTAAATTATGACAATTCTACCAAGATATTTCTTCAATTCAAGTCCCGATTCTGGGAGAAGGATTGCAATATTAAAGGTGGTAGCTCTTCTACAGACCTTATGATTCGTACGGTAGTATACCCATCCTACTATGATAATTCACCCGATAATCCTGCTATCTTGTTGGCATCATATACGTGGGCCAATGATGCAGCTCGGTTTGCCTCTCTTACACAAGAAAAATGTTTCAGATATGCATTAAGAGATCTGGAAATTTTGCACGACAAAAAGCTTGGAAATAAGTGGAACTCCGCAGATGACAAAAACAAATCCATCTGTTGGACAAACGAGAAGTCAGCGGCTGGAGCTTTCGCGTTGTTCGGGGCGGGCCAGCTAGTGAATCTCATGCCAGATATGATAAAGGTAGAAAACGGAATTCATTGGGCGGGTGAACATACAGATATTCATCATGCATGGGTCGTTGGTGCACTGAACTCTGCTGTCAGAGTTGTGATGGAAGTGTTAATGTCTGAATCGCGAGAAGACGATTGGAATGAATTGAAAGCAAACCCATTGCTGAGAAATTGGCACGGAAATCTTTAACACTAAAACTTTAACCAATAACTGATCCACAATTCTACATACTGTAGGATAATTATATAACTTTATATTTAACCAAAAAATTTATATTACATGTTCAGATGTCGAATATGTTTACTTTCTAACCAAAAATTTTTAACATGAGGGAGGGTGACAGTTTAAATTTAAATTTGTATGAATTTTCATATATCAAAAAAGAAACAAAAATTATAAATAAAATGTTAAAAGTAAAAATCTAGTAGTCTCTAATTTGACACGATATTTTTTCTAATTCCTCTGTTATTCAAATTAGTAGCTGCAACGCTGCATCAATTTTTTCGAGCTAATACTTTTAAGAACTATTCAAAAATATCTGGCCTATCATCTGGTTCAAATTCCCGATATTCTATTTATATAATTGCTATAATACAATTTTTTGGGATTTTTTTTAAACCGAAAAATGGTTTCCTAACCAAATTTTTTTTTTTTCTTTCTTTAAATAAATATTATATTTTTCTATCCAAAGATTCGATTCCACTATTCGGACTTCTTAATTTGATGGAAAAGATGAGAAAAAAAAAATCCATCAATTTTACGTTCTAAATAAAATAATTGTACTTTTTTCGATGCAAACTGTTTGAACTATGGCGTTTTTTACCTTTTTTAAAATCAAATCCAACTCGATTTCATTCACAACTACGGTTTGTGGATCTGTAGTAAATTCCATGCATTATGGCTCTCCGGCGGATTAGCATTTTCTTCAGTAAATTTGGGCTGTGCTTTTTACTTTTTTCTATATTTCATAAACGAATTACGAATTAAAGTAATTTATATCAAAAAAAAAAATAAACTTTTATAAATTAAAAATGTGCTATTATAAATATTTTAATGAAATGGTAATTCTAGATCTTCCAGTTCATAATTTGGCGTTCACGTTTAGTGTTAACTCTGCAATGGTTCGCGTCAGTTCAGATTCCTCCATACACTAAATTAATTGTTGATTTCCATTTGGTAGGTATTATTTATTTATAGAAATACTATAATTAACCGAGGTTACTTAAAAATTCAAATTATTACATAATTACCGGTATCTTATACTAAATAAATAAAGAGTAATAATTAAATGTGTTGCTCTTTGATTTCCTTATATTTGTATTTTTCTTGCTTTTTAGTTGTTTTTTTAGTTGTTTAAATCCGAAAGCAGTATTGTCTTTAATAATCAAAATGCAGTGCGTACGCGGCTGAAGCTATTGGCAAATTATAAGAATACTGGCTGGAATATCCGACCAACATTAAGTGATTTCCCAATATCACGTTATTTAACTGAATCACTGGTCAAATCACTGGCACACCGGTGAAATAACACCTTACAGTGATTTTAACCCCGGTTAAAATTAGCAAACCTATTTATTTTAATGATTATTAATAAAAGTAAATTATTTTAATATAATCAAAATATCAGAACCCGAGTATATTATTTTTACGCCATTTATTAGCTGCAATCAGTGACGAACGAACAAAAAAATAGGGACCAATAAGATGGAATCCAGTAACCTGGATTCCACCTTATTGGTCTCCTATTTGACATAATGAAAATGAAAGAAACTAGAGGTAATCTTCAAATCTAAAACTAACTTTTTATGTTATTTAAACAATAACCAGACTAATGAGATTTGATGAGCAAAGTGCTATAATATACAGTGTGCTCTTAGGAGAAATCAGAATGAGAAAAAATTGGATGATTAACATTCCCAGGGTTTGACGATTAGAGAATATGGAGTGTATCAAAGAATTAATATATAGTTTATCCGATTTATCTGATTTATCTGATGATTTAAAGGGTGTACACAGAAACACACTCACGTCCCAAAAAGAAATAGTCTAGGTCTTCCAGACATGTAATGCGTCCATCCATAATATTCGGTTGGATTTTTTCTGGCTATATTATATATTGCGTTCAAATTACTAATCAAAACTATAGTATTTCGAAAAATGGCATGTTTTTAGAGGATATTAAGGTTTGTGAGGAATGCGACCACCACTCACACCTATGTAAATAAATTAGAGGATGGGATATATGTGACGCTTCGAATTCTGACCCAATTAGTCCGATCAAGACAGTTCAGAAAAGAGATCATCAATCAGATTATTCAGATAGACGCTACGCAAATTTCTGCAAAATGATGTAATGTGGATAATCACGCAGCAGTTTTGTGTGATGGAGTAATTTCTTACATATACTAGGCTTTTCGCAAATTCAACTAATGCTCTGGAACGTAACACACTTTTTTCCATCCGAGTGTATAAATGGATCAATGTCAGATATCGTTAATACATCTTGCTTCCACTTCCGCTACTGATATTGGAAATGAGATGGTCAAGTTGGCGGATGAAGTTAAAGGATATGACACTGAGGAACTGATAATTCTTGTGTAAGGAAGGGACTTGAAACTTGATGAGAGCGACAAAAAATTATTTGCAAGACTACTAATCGTGCATTTTTCAGGGTAACCAAAGAAAAACTTCAAAGTATTAATCTATGACCTGCGTCAGATATTACAGATTTTGCCAAGAAGTGTAAGGAGAAAATGTTGAGGAGTGAAATGTTAGTGAAATTTGGGATCGATAACTCGTTTTTCACAGTTTATACCACATAAGTAATATCATATCAATGGTTTTTAAAATATTTCAAACTCAACATATCAGGAATACAGCAATCCGCTCAATCAATGGAAGTCCCTGAAGTTAAGCTATGCATTAATGAAATACTCTGTAGGATAGAAATTTGGACTCACTTGTGGATGGGACAAATATGATTGGTGAAAAACGTGGCTGTGTTGACTATGCAATCATCAGTAAAATATGATGGAGAAATAATTTGCAAAACCAAGGACAAATTGAAGGGATGTATAAGTAATTGTGTTAGATCAAGTTATGTAAAAATGTAAAGAAGATGAGTAAGAACAAAAATGAAAGTTATGGATATCCAAATTGAGTCTTTTATGGTAATAATTAATATGTTTTGCATTTAAGAGTGAATATTGGAGAAAAGTGGCATCAATAAATGATACAGTTGTAATAACAGGTTCATTAAAGAATTTGATTTTTTTGAATTTGGAACGTAGTAAAGTTAAAACTGCAGTAAAATATGAATTTTTACCTGCAAACTATTACAGTTCCGACCATAAAGCTATCCTTTTAAACTAATAATTCTAATATTTGATTGATTTTATTCAATATTGACAGACTTTTTATTTATTCACCTTTTTAAACAAACATCATCCATAGGAATATCAAGAAAAAAAATCAAAAAATCATGAATTATTATTAGAAACCTTGGGATAAATTAAAAATAACTTTTCTTTAAATTTATATATAAGTATGATTTTAAATTTGTATATTAGATCATATTGTATTAAAAAAAAATTGTTAAAAACAATATTATTTATTGGATTACTGTAATTGATTTAATTTACCCTACTAATTTATTAATTAATTATTACTGATATTCAGGTATAATTTATTGAATTTGTTTACAAAACTATCCAAAAAATGATTTTGACTATATTTATATCAGAAAATTCATTAATTCTTATTAATATAAATAAATTTATTTTATATTGGAACTTTTTACTATTAGCAATAAAAAAATTTTTATAAAAAATTTTACTTTGTTGTAAAATTTAAATATTTTATCAATAATAATAGAAGAGTTAATATTATTTAAGACTATAGGTAATATTTTATAATAAGCTAACATTAAAAGTATATTTATGTTTAAATAAGAAAATTTGTTTGTTTACTTTTAATAAAATATATTTTAATTTTTTAATTATAGTACTTTATATATCAGATATTCTATACAAATACAAATGATTCTAAATATACGATTTTAATTTAAGCAATTTAATGTACTTTTTTTTAATTATATGGTGTGATATTCTGACAATGCCTATTAATAAATGTTACTTGTCTAGCATTTTTTTATTTTTTATTATTGTTTTACTATATTAAAGTTCTGGACTAAATTTTGAAATCTTTGCTTGCAATGGCAAGCAGTACATCAAAAATCTAAATCTTGGCATATTCTCCTTACTGTCCATCCCAAAAATTTACACAGTTGTTTCCAGTTATTGCATGGTAATATTCATTACTACGCCTTTACGTTATTTTTTTGCTTTATAAATAAGTCTTGAAAATTAAAGAGACTACTCTTTTTTTCATTTGTATTTATATTGTTATGGGCTATCCATATCCATTAGCTGTTTGGGCAGTTTAGCTGCAATTAAATGGCCAAAGTAATTTTTTGCTGTAGCCAATTGCCAAGCAAATTTTTATATAAAAATTAGTATATATTTGACATTGTAGGAAACTGATAAAAGTTCTTGTCTTAGGTTCCTTTTCAAATGTTTTAATTACAGTACATATTCAAAATTTTTTTTTACATAATACATACATATAATAATGGCATAAAAAGTAAGTTTGCGCTCATTCCATTGAATATTAATAATAATATTTTTTTTTAGTATAATATTATGTTAATGAAGTGTATGAAATATTTAATTAAACCATAAAGTAATATTATATTTCTTAAATAATAATACCTAATTATAAGTTTCTTTAACTCTGGTATGCACATTACATTGTTCAATATAAATCTAAACTATTAACTATCAAATTTATTTTTTGCATTTTAATTAATTTTTAATTATTAAATATATAAAATTTTTATAATTACTTATATTTTTATCTTTATTTCATCTCATATTATTGGCCTGCACATTTTCATGTATGGAAATCCAATGAGTTCTTGAAATAGTTCCCCAATATATGTTTAACACTATTATTATCTTTTAAAGCATGCTATGATACACAATTGATTGATTTCACATTATTTATTTAATTATTAATTTTTATTATTAATTTTTGCATTTCTTAAGACTATTGATAATATATAATTAAATATAGTATTGATATTAGCTATAATAACTGGAATGTTTTTAATGTTTTTGTAATAAATGATTCTAACCTTACTGCTGTAAAGTTATATAAATATAATACTTTCTACATGTAATAAAGTAAAGTAATATATAATATGTTTATTGATTTCATTAAAATATTACTATAATTTTAATCTCTGTGTTCTCGTGTAATTTTAAAGAAAATAACAAGATTTTAAAGAATTCCATAAAAGTTTAAAATAATTATATATGAAAGTTTAAGAAAGAATCATAATATTACACATATGAACTTTCGTCCCAATCTTCTTGTCTGCTTGTACCATATGTATTATGATACTCCCGATTTCTTCTGTGACGTATTTCTATTAGTTCATCCACACCCAAATTTGGTTGTAAATTTAAAATATTTTATAAACAAAATTATATTTTCATAATTTTATATTGTTATCTATAAAGCAGTATTATCATAACTCGTTAAGATATTTTGATATTAAATAATGTCTAATTATAAGATATCTGTTTCAATTCGTATTTTGATATAATATTTTTATATTATAATTGGGTGTGAAATACTACCCTAAATTTATGTAAATAATATAAGAAAATATAATATAGATCTTTGATAATGAGAAGTATTATAATAAATTTATGTAAATAATATAATTAAATTAAATTTATATAATTCAAGATATAAATATAGATCTATGATTCCACATGATCTTTTTGTTTTTTTTTTGAAAGTATATAATTTTACAACATGTATTTTTTGACTTCTAATGTTATTTTTATAATTGATAAGAGAATTTACACTTGACATTGAATCCACAAAAATTCCAATATCAATACTGTAAAATTTATTTATAATATTATAAATTATAGATATTCTAGTATCATTCCATTCGATGACAATTAATTATTTTTTTTTTTTTGATCTACCCCGTGGAGAGTCGATGGATAATGTATTTTGAAAGAAAGTTAATAAGTTTTAAAGAATTACGGTATAGGAAAGTTTTTTAAAGCATAAAGTAATATTATATTTTAAATTTTTAATATATTTTATCAAACCAAGTTTTTTTTAAAAAAAAGATCAACAACAAACATGTTTATTACACATAATTTGTTTTTTTTTTATATGAAAAAATTCACGTTAATTTATGTTAAATTTATAAATCAATTTTAAAAACTTTTATTAAAATAATATTAATATTTATAAACTATAGAAACTATAGAGTTTTTTTGTATATGTTTTTTGCAAGTACCTGTTTTTATGAATATTTTAATATATTTTTTTTTTGTAATAAATATGAAAATGGACTTTTTTTTTTTTTATGGTATTATTATTAAATTATTTGTATGTTTTAATTTAAGTGATTTTTAACAAGTTGTTTTAAAAATATTTTAAAAAAGATTAAAATAATTGAAAAAATAAAACCAATTTTAATATTTACTCGTTAAATACTTTTTTTTTTTTTAAAAAAAAAAAAATCAATTTTAAGTTTTATTTGTATCTTAATATTGAGAAACAATTTTTAACAAATTTATTTACATAATTGGTAATCAATAGGTATAATTTACCCGATGGGTTTTGAATATGTCCGATGTATAGCGGAGGAGGCGGGAGTACAATAAGTAAACAATAAGTAAAATCCAGAATATGTAGTCCCTAGATCAGACCTGATTGATGCACCTTTAGATAATTGGTTGAGCTTCATACCGATCTACAAAAAATTGCAGATCGTTTACGTGCATAAGCTTGTCAATACATATAACCAATCCCGAATCAATCACAATCTGATTGGTTATACAATTTTTTCGGTCAATCCGATCTATGCCGGTACGGGTTTGTGAATTGTGATACCTGTCTATCACACGATCACGCGCATGTAATGGCCAATGAAACTTTATTTTAATATAAGTCTTACTATTTTTAGGAATTGCACAAGTAAAATAAAAAAAGAACGAACCCCCTTTCAAATTTCTATGAATTTTATTCCTCGTTTTTTTATATCCTCGTAATAAAATTGTTCTTTTTTTGTCGTAATAAGTTTTGTCCTTCTTCTATTGAAACTTCGACTTCCTCAAATATAACAAATTTTGCAAATTAAAAGGTAAAAATGCTTTTTGTATGAAAAATTTATCGAACATCATGAAAATTAAAACTTTTAATGTATTTTATGATAAATTTAGTAATGCATTATTTGAAAACTGATTTGTAAAAAGCAATCTATGATATTATAAGCCATTAATGCCTAAAGATAAAGATTATTGAAAGTTTCGGATGAACAAATTGAGATTTGTTTTAAAAATAACTATTAACTATTTCAAGAAATTCTCTTAATATGGTAGGTTAATTGATTAATAAGTTTTTTTTTTTATTAAAAGAGAATATTTATAGTATTTTTTTATTAATGTATAGGAAGTCCCCTTGGATACAATGTACAGATTTAAAGGTCTTAATTCTAGACTGATTTTGGACATATATTGCACAAATATTCATAGATTGAATAAAGCATTGACATATGGTAGCACTTTACATACGCAGTACATATATTCTTTGAAGTGCAAGTATGCAACACAATCTAAAAATTATATTTGCAGTCTTTAAAAAAGGTAATTGTTGATGTCTGACAGTGATTCGTAAATTTGAACTATTGATAAATTCTAATTCTCACATATGTTCAACCTACTAGTATCGTTACGTAATACACATATTACGCATATTGTCGGTACGATAAAAAAATTATGGCTTTGAAAGTGTAATATTTACAAAGATTTTACGCAACAATTTCAAAAAGCTTTAGAATTAGCGTTAATTTTAATATAATAGACGCTTATCATATAATCAGGATAATTAACGACACGATTAAGTTTTTTTTATTAGAAAGTCTTCTAAGCGAATTTTAGATTTTCTAATATTATTGCACTCACCAATTAATCTTTATTATTTATATATTGTAATAACTTTATTCTTCTCATCGTACTACATTTGCGAAGATTATTACAGATTAAATTTTGTGTGTAATATATTTAATAGTTATGAATTATTCAATATTCAATGATGAAAAAAAATAAAATAACTACTACTTCATCGTACGAGGATGAAGAAACATGTATTGATAAATCTTTTGAAATGATTATTTTTATATGAATTATGAAATACAAATTGAAATAAAATACATTAAAATGAAATTGAGAGTTATAGTATATCTTTACTCATCCATATTTAACAAGTAATATACAATAGTCGAATGAGTAAAAATCTATACTAAATAATTCTACACATCTACACATAATATCCCATAGAAATTTCGTTATATTTGTTATTTTTAGGAATATAAGTAGTTCTAGATGCATTTATTAGTGATAATGTCATTGAAGGAAATTTTGGCATTTTTGTGGGTGAATTTGGAATTTGTGATTTTGGATATTTTGTACGAGATGCTAAAGTTGGTGACGATGGTGGCGATTTAATAACTTTATGTGACGACGAGTGATCATGCTCAGGAGGTGGTGGGGATTTATTAAATTTACGTAATGACGAATGATCATGTTCAGGAAGAGGAGATGGAGGAGGTGGTGGTGGTTTAATAACTTTATGTGGATTTGAATTTGATGGTTTAGGACGTGGTGGAGGAGCACCTGTTGGTGGTGCTTTAGGTTTAGGCAGTGAAGATAATGGTATCGTAGTAATTAGTTTATATTCAGATATTGGTGGAGAAGGAGCAGGACGTGGTGGTAAATTTGAAAATGTTGATGGAAATATATTAGAAGAGAGTGAATTATCCATTAATATATTTGGTGGAGAAGGAGCAGGACGTGATGGTAAATTCGAAAATGTTGAAGTTGATGGAAATATATTAGAAGAGAGTGAATTATCTATTAAAACATTTGGTGGAGAAGGAGCAAGACGAGGTGGTAAATTCGAAAATGTTGAAATTGATGGTAGAGAGGTAGAATCGTCTATTAATATATTTGGCGGAGATGGAGCGGGACGAGGTTGATGCATTCGATTCGCCATTTTACGAGCCTCATGTAATGAAACTGTTTGAATATGATCCGATGAAGTAATAGTGACTATAAATAAAGTTATGATTAAAGTTTTTAACATTTTGATCATTTTGGTTGAATTTAATAAATTTCATATTTAATATCTCATACCTTTTTTGCCTATATCAATAGTAGTTTTCATTATAGCTCTCATCCAACCTCTCAGTATCTCTAAATCTTCATGAACAAAGAAATGAGGACGTTCCGTATCATGAAGTAACTTGAATCCATATTTTCCCTGATATACATTTTCATCCGGAATAACTCTATACCCTGTAAGTTCAATTTGACCTTTTATTTTTACTGATTGTAATGACTAATATTATCGGAAAAAAAAAAAATGTAAGTATATAAATAATAATATTTTAAAATAACGTGATGTAATGTAACAAATATTTCCTACCTTGTCACCTTTTAAGTAATATAAAGTCGACCCTTTTAAAATACAAAACCGATTTTTCCAATTTCTATACTTGTCACCTTGTTTTTTTAACCAACCATCATGATCTGGTATACCAATTTTTCTTAATACATCATTATTTGTATTGATATAATCAATATTATGTTCAGAATAATAACTGTTTACTCTGCTTTCTCTTTTTTCTAAATTATTCTTTTCTGCATTACTATTAAAATAAATATAAATTAATAACGAATACGAAAATTAAATTGTCATGAGAGGATTTTCAATACAAAACTTACTCTAACAAATCTTTGGGAAAGCCTAATTGACTTCCAACTACACCTTTTCGATCCTAAGAATAAAAATAAATCAGAACATTTTTTACGTGAAATAGAAAAAATAAATTTTTTTTTTATAAAATACATACAAAAGAAATTTTCTTTTTTCTTCCTGGAAGAAATTTCAATGAAGAATTTTTTTCAGGTTCAAACAAAGAATTAGAGATTGTTTCATCATGTAATACGGAAGGAGTTTTATTTTTTGATCTTTCTTCATCATTTCTTAATTTTTCCGTATTATCATCCTATCAGAATAAATAATAATGTCAGAAATATTTATTAACGAAAAATTTTGCCATTACATTAAAGTTGTTGTTATTTACCAAAGTGAAATCCCAACCTCCTGAAAGAGATGGACGTGATTTTTCAGATTTCTCAGATTTTTCAGATTTTTCGAATTTTTCAGATTTTTCGGATTTCTTTGCTTTTTCATCTTTATTTGATTTTCCGAAAGGACCAAATTTTAAGAAAGTCAGACTTGATTTCTTAGGTACCTACGCATATATGATATAATAAAGTTAAAATAAATAATTTTAAAATAATTTCTTCAAATGATTTTATAGTACATACCTTTCGCCTTTCAGATTTTTCAGATTTTTCAGATTTTTCTAAAGGTGGAGGAAGCGCGTTATAATAACTTACAGGATTAATATCACTTTTACGATTATTTAATTGATCATTGTTGTGATGATTACTAACTAAAGTATGTTGTGAATCTGAAAAAGTATCATTGGAATGAATATCACTAAGATCAGAATCCCTAAATTGTGATTTTATATGATCCTAAAAAAAAAGGTAAAAATTAATTTAAATTAAAATAATATCAAAGGAATAAAATAATACCAAAGGAAATTTACATACCTTATCAATATTATATTGATCTCTTAATGAAGCGATAGTATTCAATAATTGAACACGCCTACCAAAAGAATTGATATTTATTTCTTTAAGAGCCACTAAATCTAAACCGAGTAATACATCACCAGTGACATCGTTTTCAACAAATTTCCTTGTATCAGAATTAAAACCATTTTCATTTAACCATTGACAAACTTGATGAACATCCCAAGTTGATGGATGATCTTTAATATTAATATTATTATTTACATTATTATTATCATCATCAAAAGAAGTGGGATCATATATAATTTGAGAGTGTTGATATAAAGAATTTCTTGAAGAACTTATATCAGAATTTATTCTAGCAGAAAAATAACTACTTGTACTCTCTGTTGAAGTAGATAATCTTGATCTTCTTGAAAAACCTTTTTTTGAGCTTCTCTTGCTGTTTGAAGAACCTTCGCTATTGTAATTTATCATTACTTGTAATTTATTTCGTAAATCTTCTATCGTATCATTAATAATAGAATTTGATTTTGAATTTGATTTTGAATTTGAATTTGAATTATTTTCTTTAGAATCCACATTATCTAATTTATAAGGTTCAGGACTTGTTATAATTGGAATATTATAAAGTTTATCTTCTGGGCTATTATAACTTTTGGTATGACTCATAGGAAAAAGTCCAATTTTTCCATGTATATTTTGTCCCTATTTTTATAGACGAAAAGATTAGATTTTTTTTTATAAAATAAAAAAAAAAAAATTTTTTTTTTTTTTCTACTAACCTTCCACCAACCATCTCCATACATATCATCTTTTTCGATAACAATTATAGGTTCCCCGTAATCAAAATCTATCTCATCATCACGCATAGCTTGATAAGGGTGAATCGCATGAACCATTTCTTGTTCCTGTGTCATTATTATTTTAATTTCCTTCTTATAAAAATTAATATTTATTTTAAAAAGATTATGAAAGAATAAATGCGTTTTTTTTTTCTTAGGAAGAAAGATCAAAAATTTTTTTTTTAAAATAAAATTTTTTTTTTTTTTCTTTTAAAAAAAGTAAGGAATAAAAGAACAAAGAAGGATTGACATAAACAAAAAACAAAGCTGCAACAACAAATCACAAAAAAATAAAAAAATTCCGTTGTTGATTATTATAATTAATAATTATTATTATTTACAATATATAAAAGGAAGACGAAAAAAAGTTTTAAAAAATAATAATAGGAAAGAAAAGAAAAATGATATTCTACTTTATTTATAATTTTTTTTTTATTATTTAGTGTTAGGCCGTGAGAAGATGATATACATGCAACTCTTTAATTGATGTACAGGAAGGAGTGAGAAGAAAAAGTAACATGCGTTTGTGAATTTTTCTAAAAAGACGGGAATTTTTTTATATTTTGACCAATTTTTAATTTATGACTTTATATATATATTTTTTTTTCTTTCATCATCTTTAACAAATTCGGTTTAACACCTTTAAATAGCCTCAAGTACTCCAACATATTATTAATAAGGGCCATTGTCGATAACTTGTACAACGAAAAAAAAGTATCATCCGACTATTCGATCAAGTACTTAAATATAAAAAATATTTATATTACAAAATATATTATTACACGTGTTTCACATAAATTACACAAATAAATAAATATTTACATCAAAAACCTTTTCATAACTTTTTTAGGTAATGACATTACTAGAACATTTATGCATTAGTATGTAATATTAATGTCTAAGTTATGTACATGTTGAAAAGTGCTTATTATAAAAAAGGATTTCTATTGAATATTGAGACGTATTATCATTTAATATTATCGTCATTTGATATCAAATATATTCTAGTTTAACTCTTGTTCGTCATCTTTAGATCATCACAATTTAGTCAATTGTTCTTTTTTTTTTATTTATGCATAAAAAAAATATATAAATTCTTCTTTTAGATTTAAATTCTTTCATGTTTTTACTAAAAATGTTATTTTTACTATTAAATTATTCAAATGTTTCTTTACTTTTTATGTAAATTATAATAATATCAATAATAATATAATAATAAAAAAAACACTACATACTTATAATTTATTTCTTGGATTATTATTGGTTAAAACTTAATATAAATAATTCTGCAATTGTTTCTTAAATTTAGATTTTTTTTTATTTCAAATTTTTTTTTTGTATTGTATCGTTTATCGGAGATTACTTGACCAAGTTTGGGGAGTTTATTTAGCTTTTTACATACTGAAAATTATAATTATTCCAAATATGGTTATAATTTTGGTTTATTAAGTTTTGTCTCGTGTATTTGAAACGTGTATTAAAAAATGGTTTTAAGTATTATTTATGTAAACATTATTTAAGATAATATGATAAATAATAATATGATAATTTTTATTTTATTTTTAATTTTTTTCACGCTTTTTCGCATTTTTCGTGATTCCTTCGTAAGCTAATACAATAAAAAATTGTCTGATAATTACAGATTTACTATTGTTGATCATGTCGTATGTTTATTTGTGAATGAATGTAAATCATCAGTGTCGTAAGTTAATTTTCTCCTTAATGTACTATACACTTCATGGTGCTACTCCCTTAATCAAATATGGTATATCAATCACTCCACAATTTTTTTTTTCTACTCTTTCTTATTCAGTTTCATATTAAAATCTCGTACCATGATTAATTTCTCGGGGTTCTATATTGACCCGTGATGATTATTTCTTCTGATCAGTTATTTCATATGCTTTTGTTTATATTTATAGAATTTATAACAAATTTTCATTTTCTTTATTCTTAAAAAGGGAATTTTTTCCTGAAAATTACTAAACAAGAAATTAGGAGTTAAGATTTTATAATCACGTAAACGATCAGAGAATGTTCTATCACATGAGCTTTCAATTAAAAATAATTTGCATTAAAATTTACAGAATTTCTTCCGACGAACCGTAATGGTTGAACGGGTAATCTTTTTTCCGCTCGGTGATCGGGACATATATTATGTATACAGCGTAGGATCGTCGTACAGGTTACAGCTCTAAACCGAATTAATAACAAAAGTTAATAAAACTTGTATTACACAATCATTCCCGAAATATTATTATATATATCATATATAAAACCATTTTATGAAACTTTTTATCATTAATGGAATCCTTAAAAAAATTATTTTGTTTCATAAAAACTTTATTCGTTTTATTCTTATATTATTCTTTATTAAAACTCCTTCAAAAATTGAATAATATTATAGAAGAAATTAATAAATTTAATCATGACGAATCAAATAACGTAATTATTAAAACGTTGATCAAGAAATTAAGAAATTATTATGAATATTACAAACATGATCATGAACAACGTGTACATTATTTAATATTTGGTTTATGTTTTGGAATGTAATCGATTAAATACTTTTATTAAATGGTGTAATCAATGTTATTCTAAAAAATTTCAACAAAATTTTATTAATTGGACTAGTGGAATAAAGAAATTGATAATTTCATTCAAGAATCACAATTAAATGCAAGAAATTGGACTGAATTACTTGAATGGATTCCTTATAATAGATTAAGAAATATTAAATTTTTGGCTCAAGGTGGTTTTAGTACAGTTTATAAAGCAATTTGGTTAGATGGACGAGTGAGACATTGGAATTATGAAAATCAAGTTTGGGAACGTGGTGTTAATAAACTTGATGAACAAGATTTTTTAGATGCAAATAATTCTCAAATTAAAAATTCTCTCAAAATTAATGAAAAATATGGTTGTCCAATAGTACTTAAAAATTTAAATGATTCATCAAATATCAATACGTATTTCTTAAATGAGGTAAGCAACTATTTATTGTACATTATTAAATAATTATAAAATATTTATTTCTAATAATATTAAATAAAATACAGTGGAAATTACATTTACAATGTCAACATGAAGCATTTTTAAATTATGCTATGCTTATTCCAATACTTGGAATAACTCAGGATCCAGTTACGTTAAATTATATGATTGTTATAGAATATGAACCTGATGGTAGTTTAAGAAATAATTTATTGATAAAAAAATTTAATCCAAATGATAAATTTAAAAATTTATGGAATATTTCAAGACAATTAAAATCCATTCATAAATTAAATCTTGTTCATGGTAATTTTCATAGTGGTAATATACTTCACGGTAAATCTACTTTATTTATTAGCGATCTTGGATTATGTAAACCTAATAATATAAAAAATGAAATATATGGAGTTCTTCCTTACATAGCACCAGAAGTATTACGTGGTAATCCTTACACAAAGGCTGCTGATATTTATAGTTTTGGAATTATTATGTGGGAAATGACTTCAGGAGTTCCTGCATTTCATAATATTCCTCATGATTTAAATCTTTCTTTAAATATTTGCAGGGGTATTAGACCAGAAATTATAAAAGGAACCATGCCTGAATATATTGAATTAATGAAAAAATGTTGGAATAATGATCCTGAAAAAAGGCCAACTGCCAATGAATTAAGTAATATTTTCTTTAAATGGAGTATAAAGTATCCAATAGAAGAAGATAAAGAAAAGAGAATACCTATTCCAGGTAATTTGGATTCAGTTAGTATACACACTACGTACAAAATAATTTATTTATTATTAAAATTTCTATAGAAAATGAACCGGGAATTATATACCATCCAAAGTCTTGTTACACAAGTAGAAAATTTGATTATTCAGCTAAATTGAATAAAATATTATTACAAGATGAATTAAGTAATAATATTATCATTATAAGTGACAAAAATTATCGTGATGGAATCAGTAAAAATTTAGGTAAATGTATAAAAAATTGTTTTATTATAAAATTCGTGTCGCAAAATTAATAAAATTTATTTATTTTATTTATTTTACTACTTGTATATAATTAGATGAATTAGATGATTGTATAATTTAAAAGATTAAATATTACTTTAAAAGGTGCTGTATAAGGAGAATTCAAATATAGGGTTTAGAATAGGAGATCATTTTTTTTTTCGCCGTATTATTTATTAACTTCTTTAATTAGTAGGAGAGGAAGAGGTAATAAGTATTAGTTATATCCTGGCTGGTTGGGGATAAGCTTAATTTTACTAGAATCACATAATGATCAGCCGTTAGGCTGA
>JADRCO010000748.1:0-27117 GCA_021464525.1 Rhizophagus sp. LPA8_4_AMF
TCGAATTTGATTTGAATCTAATTTGATTTGACAAATTCAAATTAGCTTTATATTCGATTTGATTCGATTTTGAGGAACCCTAATATACACTACTTGGACAAAAGTTACAGAAATCCTATTTTTATTAATTACTTAAAATTGTATATAATAATAATACTTGAAATTTTAATATATGATAATATAGACATTGTAAAATATATATTCAAAATTTTATACTTCTAACATTCATACAAATATATTAATTAAAAAAAGAAATCTAATAATATTTATACTAGTAAGATAAAAGTAATGGTCCCTATAATTTTATTAATTAATTTTCTTTTAATTTTTTTTATAACCCCATATAATAATAAAATTAAAAAAATGAAATTTTGTGTATATTCATTAATCAGGATCTGTACTATCGTATATTAAAGTTTCAGATACCATTACCATGTACAATTTTAAATAAACTGATAATATTGAACTATTTGATCACTCTTATATATAGATAATTATAAAGATTTCTTTTAAGTTTTTTTTAATTAAAATAGTTATATGAAGGCTAAAATCGTAAAATTTTGATATGTTCTTTAGAATCTATGTTATCACATATTAAAATTTCAAATATTATTATTATATAATTTTGAATAATTAATAAAAATAGGATTCCCATGACTTTTGTCCAGGTAGTGTATATTAAAATCTAAAAAGTTTTACATCAGAAAATTTGTTATAGGTGTAATTTAGTGTAATATTTCAGAGGTAATATAAAATTTTGAAATATTACACTAAAAATATAATATTACAAAAGTTTATGCTCTTAAATTTAAATAATTATAGTAGTTTAATAATATCTTGCTATTTACTGATCCAATCAAGACGATCTATAGCTCATTGGAATTAGCTTATCATAGTGAATCAAATGGTGGTAAAATCACATCTTTACATTTGATAGATAGTTCTATAGTATACAATAAAGTTTTAAATTAATAGAGAGTCATCTATCAAATGTAGAGATGCAATTATTATGAGCTGATTCTAATAAGCTATAGATCATCTTGATTGGATCAGTAGCTAGCAAAATATTATTAAATTACTATAATTATATCATGTTTTCTAATAGTCATCTGTAATTTTTCTTCTTGATATTTTTATGGGTAATATTTATTTAAAATGGATAAGCTAAAAAGTCTATCAATAGTTTAAAATTATATACAGGATGTTAGTCTCTATGGTATAAACCAGTTATTCTACAGGATAACTATAAATATCAATAATTTTATGGCTACGCTATGAATATCATTGATATCTATAGCTACCTGTGGAATAACTATTACTTATTTAAATTTAAGAGCGTAATCTTTTGTAATATTATATTTTTAATGTAATATTTCAAAATTTTACACCACCTCTAAAATATTACACTAAATTACGCCTATAACAAATTTTCTGATGTAGAAAGATTAATTTTATTACTTATTATATTTATAAATATATAAATAACTAATAATAAATTTTAATCTTATTAATTATATATTATTAAAAATTAATTTATAATATCAAAAAAAAAAACAAGTATAAAATATTTTAAAAAGCATTAAATTTGCTAAAAAACAATTGCAATTTTTTAAAAATCAATATAATATATAAAAAATAAATATTTATATAACTAATAATTTATTATACATTTTTATTTATAACAACTTTTAAAACAAAATAACAAAAAATTTTATAATTTTTTTTTTTATTTCACAATGCATTTACAAATTGGTTAACACAGAAAATAGTAATCTAGTTAAAGTTTTATATAAGCCAAATTAGCTTATGAGCTAGCTTAAGCTTTTTGAACTGAACTAAGCCAAACTATGTTTAAATTGGCTTAATGGTCTTAGAAAAGACTTGAGCCAGTTATATGCTCAGCTCAAAAATCTTGAGCCATAATGTATTCAGTTTGAGCTAGCTCAAGTTAGTTCACTTACAAAATATACAAAAAAAATGTTTATTTTTAAGATTAGTTATAATGTTATAGTGAGTAATTGCAATTTTGGTATCAATCATATAACTTGCTAATCTGATTTACTTAAAAATTTTTTTTATAAAAAAGTTTTAACCAGTTTAATATAAGAACGTTTAATAATATTCACTTTTTTAATTTGTAGAAATAGACCTTTCGCTATAGCTTCTGAAGGTAATGTTGAAAGGAAGAAAGTTTTTTTATTAAATTTTTTGATATAAAAATGCTACTAATATCTTTTTTTTATTTTTGTAAAAATGCATCTTTTGGTACAAACTCTGAAGGTAATTGAGAAAGTGGAAGGAAATTTTTATTTTAAAGAATAAGAATGTTTTTAATATTCTTTTTTTTTATTTTGTAGAAATATACTTTTTAGCATGAACCCTAAAGGTAATTGAGAAGTAGTGGAGAATTTGATTTAATATTTTAAAGAATAAAAATATTCTTAACATTTTTTTTTTAATTTTTGCAGGAATGGATAAAGTTTAATTTGATTCAAAATTTTTCCTAACTCAGTTTAGTTTAGATAAGCCAAGCTAAAAATTTTTTTAGTTTAGCTTATACTGGTTCAAACCAAAATTTTTTTTAAGTCAAATCAAACCAACTTCTGGCTCATTCAAGCTGGCTCATACAGAGCTTTAAATCTAGTACATAAAGTAAAATTAAAATTACATTATATAAAAAATTTATAATATATTAATATTTAATATTAAAAAGTAATATAATATAAAATATATTTTTAATATTTGTTTATATAAGTTATTTTACTATAAGGTAAACTTTTAATTAACAGGCCTTATAATCAAAGATTGGTGATTCAGAACTATGTTATTTTGCAAATAAAAGGGAAAAAGTCAGTAAAATTTAAAAAAAGTATCTATTGTCAGTAAATTTTATTGTATATAAATCATAAAATCCTTAGAATACATCAAGACAACATATTAAAAATAAGGATTGAAAAACTTTATAAGCTTTAATTATTTCTATGATTAACAAATCCAATTATAGTTCAATTATTTATACCAATTTGTAATAACTTGCAAGTATAAATCAAATATATCTCCTGTAGAACATTTTACTGATATACAACATAAAATTGCAAAATACCAAAAACTTCTATTTGAAATAAACTTATTATATCAAAAAATGAAAGATATAAAAGAAATTTAATTAAAAACTAAATATCATAATTACTAAAAAATTATAAAGAAAAAGTACAAAAAAAAGAAAAATTCCAACTTTAATAAATTGCAAAAATAAGAAATAATAAAAGAAAACTAACAGGAAAAAAAAAGAAAAAAGTAATATCCTATTAAGAGAAATTTATATTTAATATAAAAATAAGAAAATATTGGTCTAGCATTATCCAAAGTAAATTTAGTAGCTTCCATTTTTTATTATTATTTTTCTTTCTTATGTGTACTAAAAGTCAAAAATGAGTTGCAAGTTCTACAGTCTATAGAATTTAAAGGTAATAATAGATATTATCTCATTCTTATTATATAGAATTTTAGATAAAATATACATTAAAGTTTCAATAACCAATTATAGTCATACATATTATATTTACACTTCACATAAAATTTTTTTTATTTATTGTTTCAATTTCAGGAAGTTTTTGATCTAAAGAGAATGTGTTTAAGTTAAATTAAAATGTAATTATGTACACATTTTAATACAAGTTTTTTAAATAAGGTTAAATAAGTAAATATATTTGTTTTAAGAAAAAAAGTGTAAAAGAAATTCTATAAGAAAAAAAAAAGAAAGGCAGAAAAGCAGAAAAGAATTCCAAGTAATACTTAAAATCTTTTTACTTTAATTAAAAAACTTGTTCATTTATAGGTACAGTTTTCAAAAAAAGTAATCAGAATTACAAAAAATGCAAAAAGTAATAATCCAGTGATTAGAATCGCTTTAAAATTTCCAAATTTGTTGTTAAATGTGTAAATATTATGTATATAAAATTTCATCGATTTTTTAATTTAAAAAAAAAACTGTTAAAAATTTAAGCCAAAAAATTCTAAAGATTCAGAAATAGCATTCAAATTGCAGTTTATTAAAGATTGAACGATTGTAAAATAAAGTTTAAAAATTTCATAATTTTTTATTTGTTGGTTATTGAAAAATCAAAGTTAGTTTACAATATTAATCAGTAATCTAGTCTAACTCTTAATATTAATATTAGTTGAAAGAACTAAAATTAAAAATTAAATTTAAAATATAATAATTATAAAGGAATATAATAAAATCTACTTAATATTAGATAAATAATATTCAATTTATTTGAAAAAATATTAAACCAAATAAGCTTAATGCTTTTAAAATTGGTTTTTTTTAATTGATTTTTAAGTCAACTGCTTTAATTACAATTTACCAAAAAACTAACAAATTAAATAACAAAAAAATTTTTTTAATCAATTAATAAAAGACATTTATTTATATTTATAATGCTTTTTCTTAAATATACATGCTGATTATTAATGTATGAGAGCAATATTAAATTTTTCTAAAATTTACACTTTGCTTAAATTTTTAACGGAAGGTTTTTTTCAAATTAAAAGATTGATTGTGAGACAAAGAAATAAGATATAAGGCTAAAATTTTATATGTATAATCTTTACATATTTAGCAACAAATCTGCAAAATTTGAAGTTATTATAATCACTGATTTTTCATTTTTTTCATTTTTTGTAATTCTGATTACTTTTTTTGAAAACTGTATGTAGAACCAGGACCCTGAAGATTATATATAAAACTGAAATCCAGTTTTGTATAAAGTTACTATATAGTTTTTTAATATCTTAAAGTTGAGTTTATATAAACTAACTAATGATTAATTTTATAAGTTAAATATATATTTGTATAAAATAAATAGTATTTTAATATGAGTTAAATTTTATTTTATATAAAAAAATATATGAAATTTTATATTTATATAATAATTTTAAGAGTTTTATTTTTTATCGCCCCTGTAATATGTTGCATGAGAACATGCCATCAAATTTTATTGGTTAAAATTAATTTTGCAGCATAGTTAAAATGTGATATGTAACATCAAATTGAAAAAAAAATTTTGATTTTGTTGTTTTGTTTATACTTCTTGTTTTTCTTTTTTAATCTTCTTTGTTTTATGATCCTCTATTTTCTCACTTCTCTTACATCATTAATACAATAAAACATATTAATTTCACATTGTATAATGTTACTTTACTAGGCAAGCCAATTTTTTTAAAATGTTATGAGCTTACTATGATGCTTTAAAATCATTATTAAGAGTGTGATATTTTAAAATATTGGAAAAGATTTTTACAACTAAACTTTTAAAACCATTTTAAATGTAAGTAAAATTATCTATTTACAAGAATATTTTTAAACGCTTTTAACATACTGTTAATAATTATATACTTATAATATTATTATAAGCATGAATAATAAATTTAATTTTTAATTTCACTATAAACAGATGGAGGGAGCAGTAATGGCTCTCTTCCTAGCTATAGATACTAATTGACCTCTACCTGTTTACAGAGGAGAGGCTTTTTGTAAAGTATTTAAATTAATAAATATATATATATGTGTATATGAGTATATATATATATTTAAAAAAAAAATAATAAAAAAAGTTTTTTTAGGAAAAAGTCTTTTATATATATAAAATTAGGTATCACATATATCATATGATATTATACTAATAATCGAAATAATCGATCTAATTGATCTTTTTTTTAAGCTTTTTTTTCTCTTTTCTTCTTTTCTTTTCCCCTCTCTTCATTATTCCTTTTTCCTTTTTCCTTTTTTTCATTTTTTTCCTTTTTTAAAGCTCTGTATGAACCAGCTTGAGCTGAGCTACAGGCTGGCTCAACTCAGTTCAAAAAAATTTGGGCCAGAGCCAGAATGAGCTGAGCCATAAAAATTTCAGCTCGAGTTAAAGTGAGCTAATCTGAGCTGTGAATATGCTGGCTCAAGCTAAGCTAAGCTTGAGCTAGCTCGAGCTTTATCTTTAGAAAACGTTTTATGACATTTTTTATTAAAGTATCAAAAAAAATGTTGCAAAACTTTTTTTTAACATATTATTATGCAAAAAACTTTTTTACAATATTTTTTATTAAAGTATTAAAAAAAATATTATGAAACATTTTGTAATATAATGTTATACAAAAAACATTTTCACAACTTTTTGTTAAAGCATCGAAAAAAATGTTGTGAAACATTTTTTAAATATATTATTATGCAAAAACATTATTGCAACGTTTTTAATATATTATTATGCAAAAAACGTTTTCACAACATTTTTTATTAAAGTATTAAAAAAATGTGAAATATTTTTTTAATATATTATTATACAAAAAATGTTTTGCAATGTTTTTTTGTATGATAGCTCAAGCTGGCTCAAGTTGAATAAATTCTGACTCGAGTTTTTTGAGCTGAGCCTATTGCTGGCTATTGCTTTTTTCAAGACAGCTCGTGAACCATCAAGCTTTTTAAACATGGTTCAGCTCAGCTTGAAAAGCTCGAGCTAGTTTGCGAACTGATTCAACTCATGCAGAGCTTTACCCTTTTCCTTTTTTCTTTCTTCCCCTCTTTTTCATTTTTGCATTTTCTTTCTTATTTTGTTTCTCTTTCCCTTTTCATTCTTCTTTTGCCTAATTAAACATTTTATTCAATATGAATAAATTAAATACGTTTCATTTTAGTGATTCTTTATAGAAATGTAAGCTACTTTTTGGATTTTTAATTTTTTTGTCTTTAGTATTAATTTTTTTTTTTAGGATTTGTCTCATTTTGGCCTTCATGAAAAATTCTAGACAGCTAGGTCTAAACACATGAGAAACTTGGTGAGAAACCAGTTACTTTTTAATATATTTCTTCTAACAAACCATTTTCTAACATTTTCGTTCTTTCTTTTTTTAAATGAATTCTCTTCTGACTAATCAAACTTTTTAGCCAATTTACAATTAATAATTTATTAAAAACACAAAATCTTAAATATTATCAAAGAGATTAGATAATAAAGAAAAAAGAAAAAAGACCAGGACGTAGGATTTCAACTGGAATATTACTGGAATTCAGAAAATTTTCTTTTTAGATGGGTTCAGAGGTAGGAACCTGAGCATATTTTTTTAAACCATTTTTTAATGAAACTCTTACTAACATTTCATTTTCTTCCTTTTTAGATGGCTAAAGAATATGCAATTTTGGTGGGGATTCTGAATTCAGTTTTTTGAAATTTTTTTTAAGGAAATGGTACTAATTTTCATTTTTCCTTTTTTTTAGACGGCTAATACTTCAGATCTTTGAAAACGTGAAATTTTGGTAAAGAGCTGAAGGAACTTTGGCTTTAACAAAACATTTTAACATTTCATTTCTTGCTTTTTTCTAGACGGTCCAGAATGTGAATTCAAATTTTAAGTGGATTTAATAGACTTTTTTAATCCTTTATTTTAATGAAACTTTGCTAATTTTTATCAATTATTTTTAGGCGATCGATTCTTCTAATCTTAAAACATGTAAAATTGGTAGGTTTTCTCTCAAGTCTTAAGTTTATTTTTAAAGAAACGTTTACTAACATTTTAATCTGATTTCTTCTTTTTTTTAGATGTATAACTCCTTGGATACGTAGATTTTTGGTAGGAATTCTGAAGAGATTTTCTTTGTTAAATTTTTTCTTTTGATGAAAAAAATTTATTTACTTAATTTTTTTATTTTATAGGTATCTGTCACCAATTTTGAAGTACCAGAATTTCTAGGTAAGTTTTTGTATGTTGCGAAACCTTTCTTTAAATAAAAGTTTTACTTATTTTTTTTTTGTAAATACTATTCAGTTTCGACTTTGAGGATTTGGATAAGTTTCGTTAAGTTTATTTGAAAACTTACTTCAAAAAATTATTATTTTGAAGAAACGTTGCTAATGTTTTTTTTTTTTATAGGATTTTGCTGATTTTTGCTTTAAATACTGAATACTTGGATAAATTTCAAAGATATAAACTTTGAATTTTTTTTTTTTTATTATTTATTTATTTTTTTTTGAAGAAACATTAATGTTTCTTTATTATTTTCTTTTTGTAAGATCTTTTCGGCTTCAATTTTGGATGGATATTTGGATAAATTTTGAAGTAAACTTCAGAATTTTTAAATTTAGATTTCCTTGTATTGATTTTTTGTAGAATTAAAGGTAAGTTTTATAACAGGTATTGCAAAACTTATTTTTGTTTTTTAATTAGAAACATTTAACAACATTTTTTTTCTTTTTGTAGTTTTCGGTCCTTTTTGGAAATGAAAATAATAAATTTTGCAACAAATATTATGAAACTTTAATTTTTTTTGTTTATTTAGAAACGGTTGCTAACGTTTCTTTTATTTTCTTTTACTAGATTTTGGCATCCAACTTTTGGATTATGAGAGTTGCCAATAGGTTTTCGAAAAAAAAAGAAATCTTTCTTTAAAAAAACTTTATTTAATGTTTTTTTATTTACTTTTCGTAGAAACCTGATTCAGACTCATACATATAAGATTTTGGAAATGGTTAAAGAATTTTACTTTAAAAAACAGTATATAAATTTTTTATTTTTATTTTGTAAGAAATCTGAACAAACTTTGATTTCAGACCTTTAATAATCAAATAAAATTTAAAACTTTAAAAAACAAAATTGTTTTTTTTATTTATTTATTTTTTTTAGGAAATTGGCTCTGAAATTGAATACTAGATCTCCAATGTAAGTTTTGGAAAATCCAAAAATTCTCATTTAAAAAACATTTTTTTAGCTGTTTTTTATTTATTTAATTTTTTTTATTTTTTGTAAGAAACTGGCTTTGATTTGGATAACAAATCCCAGGTAAATAAAGTTTTGAATTTCAAAACTTCAAAAAAAAGGGTTAACTTTTTTTTTCTTTTTTTTGTAGGAAAATTGGCACAGACTTCATTTGGCCTTTAGGCGTGTAAAAATTTGATAAGAAAAGGAGGTTCTTTTTAATTACTTCTTTTAACGAAATATACTAACATTTTGTACATAGTTTAAAGTATGAGAATTCAACTGTAAGCTCAGAAATTTTTTTTAGATGGTCTGAAGTGTAGATTTTAGTGGGTATTATAATTATAGCATTTTTTAAAATCTTTTTAATGAACTATTCATATGTAATATTATTTAATAATAAATAAATTTATTAGTATTTTAAAAATATTTTATAAAATTGTAAAAAATTATTGTAAAATGATTTTACATATATAGTTAGGATGATATATCATAGTACTTTAAAAATATATTAATAATAAACTAACAATATTTATAAAATTTTAAAAAAATATTATAAAATAGTTTTGAAGGCATAATTATAATGCTAGTTTTATTATATCTTAGTAAGCATCAGAAATAGAATTTTAACGTGATTGTCAGAATAAATTTTTTATTATATAAAACGTTTTTACAACTATATTAAAATACGGATTTTAAGTACATTTATAATATCATAAAAGTATTATATGATATCTTGAAAAAATTACCTTATCTAGTAAAGTATTTAATAAAAAATAATTTTATTATTATGTATTTTAACGTGTTTTAACATGTTTTAATGTATTTTTACATATTTTTATATGTTTAATATATTTATCGCATTTTTACACATATTAAATTAATAAAAAAAGAATTTCACATATTATACTGAAAATAGGGTCAATTTGCTCAAAAATATATGATGATTTTGTAAAATTTGACCCAATTTGCGAAAACCCAAAAATATAATTTTACACTAAATTTAGCCAAATATGCGAAAACTTATTTATGACATTTTGTTAAATTTGGTTGAATTTGCAAAAAGTCCTATGTGAGTTATATATGAGATGTTTAGGATCCTTATTAAAGTGGGATTTTTCAAAATTACATGATTTACTGAACTCCAGCTTTTGCTAGGCCGGTTCCCATATATACCTTTAAAATAGGAATCCAGTCACGTCTTAGATTTACAAAAGAAAAAAGTGAAACTATTAATAAAATCGTTTCATTAAAAATAAAAATAAAATATTTGAAAGTATATACCTTTAAAATCTCATATAACTGATTCTGGATTTTACAAAAAAAAGCAACAAAAAATGTTAGTTAACATTTTTAAAAAAAAAATTAAAAAAATTTTAAGTTTCAAAATAAAGTGGAATTTCAAAATTCACCCTAATTGTATTGCATATCAAATGAACTGAATAAAATGAAAAAAGCTGACCTAAAATTTACAAAATAGACAAAAGAAAAAATGGTTATATTTTCAAAACAAAAACAAACTTAAAAAAAGTTTTGAAATGACTATTTCAAAACTTATTGATTCTATCATCTTAGGATTCAGAAAGTTCAATTTATCAATACCTGCAAAGAAAGAAAAAAATCAAAAAAAAACTAAAAAAAATAAATATATGTGTAAATAAATAAATTTTAGTTTTTAAACTTACCGACATCAATCTATAGCAAAGTACATTTTACAAAAAAGAATACCAAAATCATAATATCAAGAAATCCAACTGAAGAAATCCAAAAAACTAACATCCAAACTGAAGCTTAATGCCAAAAGAATCGGATACTTACAAAAAAAAATAAATTAAAAATGTATATTACAGATAAGTTTTGATTAGAAACTTACCATATCAGCATATCCAAATTCTAAAGCTGAAAGAATCGATATATACAAAAAAAAGAGAGATTAAAAAAAACAAATTAAAAAAAACAAAGTTTTTTAAAATAAATTTTGAATCTCTATTAAGTCCATATATTCGAAGATAGCAACATATAAAAAGAAGAAAAAAAAATGGAACATTTTATATTTTATTGAAAAAATTATTTACAAAAAATCAAAAACTTCCTTACTGAATTTCCCTTTTTATAGTCTACCAAAAATATGAAAAAAAATGTTAGTTTTTGTTTCTCATATTTAAAATAAAAAGAAATTCTTTTTCCCCTTTCCTCTTTCCCTATTTCTTACCTTAAAGTCCAGTTTTGTATTCAAGCTGACGTTCTCCTATACATTCTACAAAAAAAAATAATAAAAAAATTTGTTTGTTTCTTAAAAATAATAAAAAGAAATAAATTTCCTTCTATTTCTTAACTTAAAGTCTATTTTAACGATTAAATCAGCTTCCTACAAAAAAAAATAATGAAAAAGAAATGTTAGTTCATTTCTTAAATTAAAAAATAAAGATAAAATAAATTTTAAAAGTTTTGAAGCAAAGAGTTGCTTCAAAACTTACCAATTCATTCCAAAATGTTAATCCACAGTAAGGTACTATTCTACAAAAAAGAACACTGAAGCTAAGTAGTATCCAATGTCAAGAAATTAAACTAAAAAGTCTAATACTGAAGGAACTGAATACCTAAAAAAAAAAGATAAAATTAAAAAACAAATTAAAAAAATTATTGGATAAGTTTTAAATAGAAACGACTTACCATATTGGCATATCTAAGTTCAAGCTAAAGGAACTAATATCTATAAAAAAAAGATAAAATTTTAAAAAATAAATTAGAAAAAAATATATATTTCAAAATAAAACTTACAGTACTTCCAAGAAAAAGAGGCAGAAGAAATATGTTAAAAAAAGTTAAAAGAGGAAAGAGGAAAACAAAAGGGAAAAAAAGAATAAAAGGGAAGGTCTAGGAATAAAAGAGTTTAAAAAAAAGTGATGATTTTTGCCATTGTTTAAAAATGTGATGATTCACATGACCAATTGGTAAAAATTTTACCAAAAACGAATAGTAGATCATTATTAATTTAGGTTGAATAATTAATTTTGGCCAAATATAAGCCAAATTTTTATAAGATTTTATTAAAGTTAAATTGATTAAATAAAAAAAAATTAAAATTGAGATTCATCATCAAGTAATATTTAATATATCAAAAATCATCTTTAATTGATTTTTTTGGCTAAATTTTGATGTCAATTACCATCTATCTACCACCTATTCACCACATATTTACCATCTATTTAATAGCATTTTACAACTTCATAAAGATATATTATCGACAATTTCACAAGATCATTTGATATCACATTATCACATGTTGGTTAATAAATCATTGTAATTTGATGGCAATTTCTTAACTGCATGGTAACAAATCACAGGTTTCTGCAAAATAGCTTAAAATAGGAGTTTGTAGGATATAAAATTTTGAAAATACCTCTATAATATACAATTCTAGCTAAAATTTACATATAAATTTTATAAATTTTATGCAAATTCAAATAAGTTATATGAGAGAGATTCAGGATCCTGGTATACTGATATTAGTGAGAAGGAAAAAAAAATGAAAAAAGCTTCAGAAAATATCTAAATAATAAAGGTGAAAATAACATTGTATTTTGGCACTATATTTCATTTTGTAGTGTAGTAAATATATCATTAGATTGTTAAGTAGTTGTAATATTTTGTAACAAGTCAGTCTGTTAGTAAAGTTAGAAGTATTATTTAAAAAATAAAGGAAATTTTTTATTAGCAAGGGTTTCATCAACTCTTTTCATATTCATGTTTCAAATATCCCTGGAGTTTCAAAGATTAAAAGACCATTTTAAAGGTATATCCACTTAGCAAAGCCTTATCTCCACAATAAAAATATTAGCAAGCCATAAAGTTAGGTGACATTCAGAAACAAAGCTAAAAGTAGTTAAAATTGTAACCAAAAATGCTTAAAATAAAAAAAATAAAGCGCTTAAAAGAAGTCTTCTGTATTATAGACAGGGAAAATATTATAATAAAAATGGATTGCTAAGAGAAACATAAAGAATAATAAAATTTTTGTTTTGTAAAAAAATGGACACCAGCATTTATACTGCTTTATATATTAAAATTTAGGTATTATTGTTATATACAATTTTAAATAATCTGGCAATATTAAACTATATATTCTTGGTATATAGAAATTTGAATGTAAATGTTAAAATTTCTTTTTTAAAAGTTTTCTTCAATTACACATATAAACAAAAACTGTATAATATTAGCTATAAAATTTTTTTAGCTTGATTAAATATTTAATACCAAAATTAGAGATAAATGAAACCTTTACTATTGTAAGTTTTATTAAAACAGTATGATCTATTTATATAAAAAGGTATTATAACTATCTTTTAATTATTTTTTACTCTTAATCTTCCTTTTACATCTTCTATTTTCATTTCCAGTTTCTGAACCAAGATTAGAATTATCACCACCTAATAATTTATGTTTAATTGAATTTTTAAATCTTTGAGATACCATACTGGGTCCACGTTGAGCAAGTAAATTATTTCGAGAACAAATTGATGACCAATGACCAGATAATTCAATAATTATTGAATCCAATAATGCTTGGTCTTCTTCTTTTGTCCATGCTCGTTTTTTACCACGTGAGGCAGATGCTACAATAGGTTGATCTGAAGTTGACGGAGGAGGAAAAGGTGAAGGTGACCGTTGATTATTAGGCGAGTATTCTGGAGAGGAATGACGATCCTTTATAAAATCAAAAAAGAAAGTTTAATACTGAAATTTTCCATTAAACATATAACATTATGTTTCCAAAAAAATTACAGATTCGATTTTAATTTTGTCTGTTAAGTCAATTATTTCATCGAAACTTTTATATATTTTCCGTTTTTTAGGCATTGTGTTAAAGAATATTACTTAAGAAATGAAAAATGAAAAAAAAAAAATTTAAATCAGGGAAAAAGCAAACATTATATTTATCATGACGAAATTATGACCGATTAATTTGTATGTGATTGATTTTAAAAAAAAAAGTATCATTAATTAATATTTAGTGTTTAAAAAAAGGTAATTCAGCAAATCATATTACGTTACTACAAATATTTCGCCATTATGAATCCCATATAAATTTAAGCAACTTTATAAATATAGATCATTCACAAGTTTACTAAGAACGGCCAAATAACAGAATTGAAATTGGGCAAATGATTCTACCATAGAAATACGTTGTTGTCTAAGATGTTGAATAACGTTAAATATTAAATCGGTAGGATCACTTTGTTGTAAATCTGGTAATAAAGCCAAGGTAGAATCCACTGTACAAAAAGTTCCAGTCCTACCACATCCTGCACTACAATGTATAACGGTAGGTCCAATATTTCCATTATTTAAACGAGTATAATGTTGAATATATTCATTTTTTTTCATAATTAAATTGATAATAGGATCAGGCGAATTAGGTAATCCATGATCTGGCCATGCAAGTGTTTGTAATTGAGTTATTTGTCTACATTCTGTGTTTAATCCTCCTATTTTTTCAAGGGTTAATGTACGTATATAACAATCTATCTTTTCATCCAAAATTTCAGATTCCAACGTGATTTTTAATCCAATATCTTTAATTATCACGTAATATCCAACACTTTCAGGCCAATAAGTTTCACATTTAATTTTTCCATTCTCAATTTGTTTTGTTAACATTACGATGACATTTGTATTCTGTTCCCAAATCATTAACCAAAAATCTTCAATGGTTTTATTCAATGGACCTTGAGTCGCAATATACCTTCTAACATTATATGGTGCTTCAATATAACTTGCATTAATATAATCTGTTTTATTTGGTCTTTGTTGTAATAACTTTACTCTATTATGATTAAATGGTAAGATATCACTATATCTATTATAATCCATTGATAAACTATCAATTGCCACGGACATATTGAATGGATCGTTTGGATTATTTGCTGCTTGACGACATCTTGCTACTTCAGTTTGATTTAGAAGTTGAAATTTAACTGTTAACAACTTCTCTTTCAAGTTTGCACTGTTCGATAAAAATTGTGGCAAAAAAACACGTACTACTGAGTCTTCTGACATCTTTGGGTTAAATTACAAAAATAAATAAAGGTTGTTAACTCAATAAATCGAAAATAAAGATTAAAGAACAAGTTTATAACTTTGTTGAAACAAAACGCGTCATAAAATAATAACATTCACATGGTCGGAGCGAGAAATATAAAAAACCACTTGTGAAACAGTAAACATGATTTATACAAAAATATGAAATATCTTATTATAACGTGAATATGTGACGCGTGCAGTTTGCACGTGACTTATTAATTAATCATAAAAAGTATAATTTTCGGAGCGAAGCGAAGGACAATTATATGTCGTTAACTTGCATAGCATCAATCAAACTTATAATTTTGGTAACAATTGTTAATAATGTCACATGATATACGTTTTCAAAATTTTATCGCCGTTTTCAAAATGGTTGATGCAGTTATGTTTGAATAAAAAAAAAAGAAAACCGAATACCGGACGAATTCCGGATAAATACCGGACAAACAATGGATGAAAACCGGACGAATATTGGTATTCGAATATTCAATCACAAATAAACTGCCTCAACCATTTTGAAAACGGCTGTAATTCATTGAATTCATGCTAAATTTATTCCAATCGCGATTTGTTTGAAAAATACGCGAATCAAAAAACAATAATATGTGAACGTCAATCGGCAAATCGTGCCTTTCGTTTGAAAAGTTTCAAAAATTTTCGGATGATCGAATTAAAATCAAATACTGCGCATTTTCGCCATAATTATGATGGCAACAAGATCCCCTGTCCAAAGAACCTTCTGTGATATTCTATATCTCATGTTATTAAGTGATTAGCTTTTTTTTACTGGCACGCTCTATGACGATTATTGCGCAACTATTTACCTATTTTTGAGTTCAGTTACATCATATTATATCAAAGTTATTTATATGCTAGTTGAAGAATAGAAATAATTTATTAGTTGAAGGGAAAATATTAAATAAGTACCCGGGGTTTTTGATGATTCTTGTAATAAAAATAGCCCATTCGTATGGCTTTGGTATAGCCAATTAATTTACGCTTTCTTCCTATATTTGGAACGTATGCGAGGCAAGTATGACATCATTAGAACGTTATACGGATCGGACTTTGAATATAGTAATCGAAAAAAAAAAATGAAAAATTAAAAACAATGCTTGATAAATCTACGCGGATCGACAATCTTTATTTATCGATTGAATTGAATTTCAAAAAAAATTCTGCATTTTTTTTAGACGCAAAATTTTTTTTCCCGGTTACAATTTAAATCGAATTTTTTGGATTTTTCTTCCCCAATTTTCTCGAAGATAATTTTAATTGTGTACTTTATCCATTTTTATCCATTTTTATTATAGTTGATTTACATTTAAAACGAAAATTCTCCGTTTCTTTTATATTAGTAATTTATTTCTACCCATGGCTTTAATAAATCGTAAAGTTTCTTTGAATAAAATGCTAAATTTTTGTGCCAAATCATTTTCTTGGAATTTTATAATAAGGAAAAAATAATATATATGTATATATATATATATGTATACATCCCTTCTTTTCATTTTCTGTACGAGGTATCATTAAATAAAGTCTTTCTTTAACAAAACAATTAATTGTCTTATACTAAATGAAATAAAAAATATATAAAACATTTTTTTTTTTTAATAAAGATAAAAAATTGATATCACATATACATATATATGTATATAATAATTATATATATATATATCAAATAAATTCCTTAACGGAGTAAGATAGTAAATGTCTTCTCTTGAAACAACGATTCTTGGTGACAATATTACCAAAGTACCAATAAATAATACGACGACTGTTGAAAAACATAAGAGTGGTACACTGAAGAAACGTGAAATTGATGGCGAAGACTCTGAAATGAACTTGTTTCTCTCAGACGAGTCAAGTGGTAATGACCAAGAAATGGACGAAGCAAGCGGTGAAACAAGTGGTGAAACGAGTAATGGTAGTAATCGTAGTAACTCAAAAAAAAGTAACAGTTCCATTTCTACTATGGAAGCATGGTTTAGAGAATTTAATCAAAATACTAAAGAATTGAATAAGAATAACTTTGATGATGACGGTAAGTTAAGGCATAAAAAGATATCAAATAGGATAAGAATGATTAAAATCGTTTTGAAATGATTATGATTATTATACGATTTAGATAGCGAAACTCCATATTACGTAAATTCTTATAAAACTCATCCTAAACATCCTAAACATCCCAAACTTGTGTCAAACCAACAGCCATCTATAATATCAAGACATCAACATTCTCAACGTACTGGACATCACGCGCGTATACCTTCAGTTTCTAATGGAAATTTTCATGAAAAATGTGAAGAATCTTCGGGAAGCGATTCGTATCGTTCGGTTATTGATGATTTAACCTTGAAAAGTAGGTTAAAATATCATAAAATTGCACGATTTTTTTTTTTTTTTTGTTGATTTATTAACTAATATATGTTCTTTTGTGAAGATCAAAAATTACGTCAAAAACTTCGGAAATTGGAAAGGATTCACTCAAAGTCATTACATAAAGAAAAATTATTTGAAGTACGATATTATCAAATGCCAAGGTTTAAGATCCTTTTACCATTATTAATATTATGTTATATATGTATTTTCTCAGGCTAATCAAATTCTAATTTTTAGAGGAAAACGACATGAGTTAGAAGAATATTTAAGGCAATTCGCTGCGCAAGTAAATATTATTTATCACTAGAAAGAAGATATTGTAATAGCTTTCATAGCTTTTATGGGTTAATAGCTAATTTTTATTTCACCTTTTTACTTTCTATTTTTTTAGTTATCAACACCCAACTCGAGTTCCACACAAAATTCAACAAATGTGAATGATTCTACAGAAAATTCCTTGTCTCCCGATGCTTTAAATATTAAAGCAAGTGATAAATCAAAGATGAAACAAGTTGTTAGGGCAATCGAAAATGTATTTACTACAAAGCCATCATTAGATGATCATTATCTCAAAGATCAGGAAGATGCGGATCCCCAAGGATACGTTTACTTGAATCTTTTAACGAACATGGCACAGTTACATACAATGAGTGTCACTTTACCTTTTGTTAAACAAGCTATTCGAACGTTTTCAAACTGTTTAGAATTGAATGAAGAAGGTACAAAAGTTCGATGGCGTACGGGTCTAGATCATATTAAGCCTGATCAATTTAGTTTAAGTGGAGGAAGTAGTGAAAATTTATCAAGAAATGGGGGTGTAAGCGAAATTAGTAGTAGCACTGGTGATAAACAAAGTGATTCTTCACCATCGAATCCTTTGTCTGAATCGATTCAAATTTATTCTTCAGATCAAAAAAATTCTGTAAATGCATATATTACACCATCATCTTTAACTTCTTCTAATACTAACAATCAACAAGTTAAATCAACCCCTCAAATAACTCATTATCGTCCTGTATTTCTTCACCGTAATGCTAGTTCATCATCTTCATCTTCGAATGAAACTAGTAGTGAAAATGATCAACACGATGGTCCCGTTATTTACTATGAAGGTGGTTTATTTTGTACTGATTTTAGTAGAGATGTGATAATGGATGATGATGATAAACCAACAACTTTATCTGGAACTCAATCTTCACCGGCACTTGATAATTCAATCGAAGATGATAATAATATTGATATCTTTAAGGAGAGATGGAATTTACCTCATTATGAAAGAGCGACAAATTCTATTTTAGGTGGAAACAATACTATTTTGATGGAAATAAGTGATAGCGGGCAAGAAATAAATGAAGGGTACGTACAATTTTATATCTGATTCATGAGATATTCTTTTTTATAAAAATAACAAATTATTTTCTTTGTTTTATCAAAGTTTAACGAAATTATGTGATCTTTGTGGCCATAATGATCATTGTTCATTAAGTTGTTCACATATTTCTGTTGATAACACGATGATTGCAGTAGATGATCGTCATAAAGTGAATTCTATAGGTATAAATGATGGGTTAAATAAGATTTTAATGGAAAAGGATATCGAGTTTAATAATCAATCAGAAAAAAATTATGGTGAAATTAATGATTGGAATAATCATGTATCTAAATGTATACCAGATTATAAAAGATTATATACAACTAAAGTTCCTGGAATTATTACAGAAGATAATTTTATGTTATTAGTACAAACTTCTCATCCTCCGGGAAAAAGAATTTCTCGTTGTAAAGAATCTTTACTTGATAATGAAATAAATTTAAGCTCATCAAGTTACAGTAGTAATAGTAGTAGTACAGATATGGGACAACAAAACAATGTAAGACCGCAACAATCATCAAAATTACATGAAGTTATTTCAACAAAATTATTTCAATTACCACCTTCTATGAGTCCTCAACCAAGAACTTCACCACCACCAGAAGTGAGAAGAACTTCATTTGCAACGAGATCAAAAACATCATCTTCAGATAGTGGTGGATCATCTGGTTACGGGTCATCATCATCATCTTATTCGAACAATTTCTCGGAACCATCATCTTCAGAAACTTCAAGGGATAATTCATATTTATTAAAAAACAATACTTTACTTCAATTATCAAGATCTAATAATACAAATTCAAAATGTTCACAATATGATGAGATTCAAGATATGGAACTCGACTCTCTTTCATCGGATTCATCTGATCCTTCTCCTTTTATAAATATTGATGCCGATGAGGATGAAGAAGTAGAAAATAATGATAATGAAAATAATAAACGTCGTAAGAATCGTGTTGAAGAAAGTGTATTGGGGATGAATTTAAGATTACAAGATGCTGCAATTGAAGAACGTAGAAAATTAGCCGATAAAGCTGCTCCTCAAGAACAACGTACTATGGTAAGTAAATGTTTTCAATTTTATGTACTTAATATAAATGTCAGGAATAAAGTCTTTTATATTTTGTTCATTTTTTTTGGATATTTATATTTGTGTGAAATGAGAACAAAATATACTAAATTTTTTTTTTTTTCTAAAAAATTAGTATTTAAAAAATATTATGGCATCTAGTCTTGCTATGATTGAAGCTCTTGGGGATAACAAGAATAATAGTAACGTTATTGATGGTGGTATGGATGCATTGCCTACAGCCCCTTTACCATTTTTTAATCAACAATTTAATTTTTCCGAAAGGAATGCTCAATCATCATCATCAACATCAAACCTTGTCGTAAATAATTTAAATAATTTAAATGACAATTACAATAATAATGATATTGATTTATGAAATATGTAAAATTATGATGATTTTTCTTTTTTTTTTGTGAACTTTATTGTACATATTCATGTATGTTATAAAAATTAGAATTAGTTTATCATGGGTCATGAGGGACTATTATTTTCTGCGTGATAGATTTATTAATTAAACAAGGTAAGATTTCCTTCTAAATTATTTATTTATCAGCGTATAATATAATATATATTTGTGGTTTATCTAGTAAGATTTTTCTTAGACATCAATTTAACAAATAATAATAATTATAATGATTAAGCTTTATTATTTAAAAAAACATTAGGAATAAAAAAAAAAAAAATTTTCTTTTTGACAAATCAATATATAAATTAATTAAAATCATTTTAAAAAAAGCTGAAAAAAGCTAAAAAAATTTTTTTTATTCTTTCTTGATTACTATCAAAAAAATCTCTTAAGATTGCATCGGATCCAAATTCCAATACCTAATAAATCATGTTTAAATGATGTCAACGTTTTAATTGTAGCCAAAAAAAAAAAAAGAAATTGTAGCAAAAAAAAAAAGAAAAAAAAAAAAAAAAAAATTAATTACCAAAAAAAAAAAAAAAAAAAAAAAAAAGAAAAATTTAATTACCTAACACGAAAATCATCCCTAATTAGAAAAAAAATTTGATTTAATAAAATTATATATATTTTTAATTTTTGAACGAATAAATTAAAAAAAAATTTTTTACCCGCAACTCATAAATCCTGATTCTGTAGGTGAAGCGGCAACATATCTAACAATTCCTGTATGTCCTTTTTTTTTTTTATAAAAAAAAAGAGGAAATAATGACAATTAATTAACTTGAATCAATTTAATACTGTAAATAGTAAATTAATTTAAAAACTTACCAGTCCAACGTGTAAGTAATTTTCCAGTACGTGAATCCCAACAAATTATAGAATTATCATTTTCATCACTACTAATAACATAATCTTCTTCAAACAAAAAAGTAGATTGTACATGATTATTCTATAATTAATTAATAAATAAATAATAGTAAACAAAAAGTTATAAATTTTTTTCAAGCATTTCTGAAAAAAAAAACTATATAATATTTTTTCTTACTCGATGAACAGCCCCTTCATAAGTTACAATACATTTTCCATTATTAACATCCCATAATTTGGATGTAGAATCACAACCACTAGAAAGTACGTATGCCCCAGATTTGGAAAATTCTACACTTGAAACTGCTTGTCCACTATGAGCATTATCTATCGTTTGAATACAATCTCCATTCTCTCCTTCCCATACCTTTATACTACCATCAAGTGAAGAAGAAACGAATCTTCCACCATTTGAATTCCATCGAACCTATCAAAATTTTAAAAAAGAAAATTATTAGGAATCTTTAGCTTTTAAATGTTCAAATAAAATCGATTTTATAATATTAAAACTACATTTAACGCATTAATTACAATTGTCTACCTTACCTTAGTTATACTTAATCTATGATTGGATTGTGAATTAGGTGGAATATAACATTTAATATTTTGAACATCCCAAAATCTGATAGCCTCATGATCGGTACCTATAATAAAGAAAGTAAAATTTATTATTCAACAAAAGAAACCCTAATTCCCCAGATAAATAAAAAAAGACCTGCTAGCATATATTCTCCAGTAGGATGAAAATCAATAGATCTGACCGGATATTTATCCTGTTATATTAATATTAAATATCGAGAAGATTAATTAGCTTTGTTCGTAACAATAATAATTAATCAAAGAAACATCATTATATTTTTACTCAGAAAAAAAATATCACTGACCCGTAAAAATCGAAATGATCGCTTAATTCCTTGTGTTGCAATATCAAATAATTTTATATTACGATCATCCGAACATGAAGCCAATGTAAGTCCATTTGGATGAAATGATAAATCATTTACACGCTTTTAATTTTTGAAAAAAAAAGAGGTTAGTATCTAATAAATAATGAAATTTTAGTATTAAATTATCTAATTAAATAGATTACACAAGAATAATATTTTGTATAATGAAACATTGTTGACAGTTTATAATCAGGTAAGAAAGGAATAAAGTAGAAGACTTACACCAGTATGATCATATAAAGTCCTTATAACGGGCCTATCTTCATCTGAATGACTTTTCATCTTGCTAGTATCAAGAACCTTAAGTGATGAATCAGCCGAACCAGTAGCCGCAAATTTTCCTAATAAAAAATTATCATCAAAACTATTTAAGTACTATTGCCATTACCGCTATTTAATTTGATCAATAAATACCAGAAAAAAACCACAAAATTATGCACCATCTTTCTTAAATCTTACACACGTGGCGGCAGCTCGATGAGTTGTTATATACCAAAGATTATAATTTGGAGTCTGTTTTGGTTCTATAAGAATTTTAATCATTAATAGTTCATATCATTAAGAGTTCATATAATATAATATCATTAATAGTTAAGATGAGTTCATATCATTAATAAAAGATATATATTAAATTCTCTAAATTTTTACCATAATTCGTTTCTCCATCTATTTCATTCAAATATTTTGTAGGAAAATCATCACTTTGAATTTCATCATCAGAATAAGATATATCATCAACTAATATAGGAATATCATATTCATCATCATCATCATCATCTAAAAAAAAAAAAAAAGAAAATAATTTTTAAAAAATCATGTTTATTAAAAAAATATAAAAAAAAAAAGACGTAAACCTTCATCTTTTGACGAATATGTTGCAGCATAAAGTAAATCAGATAATTCTGTACTAGCATTTTGATCCACAGGAATATTTGATTCTTCTGTTAAAGTTTGAGCAATCTCATTATATCCATAATAACGTAATTGACTAATTAAATGGCAAAATAAAAGAAAAAAAAAGAAAGAAAACAAAGGAATACATCATTAAAAAGGAATTCTTTTTTTGAACATTTTTTTTTTTTTTTTGCTTTAGTTTTAACACTTTATTTAAAAAAAAAATTACTTAAAATTACATATTATTATTTTTATTCAAGATGAAAGAAAAAGTGTTGTTAATTAATTATACGAGAAAATTAATTCAAATATTTCTTTTCATCTCATTAAACTTTGAAATATTTAAAATTGAATCATAAAATTTTATCAAAAATAAAATTATAACATTACACCGCGTATAGAAGTGTAAAAGGAAGTTAATAGTACTTTATTTCTTCCTATTATCCCAACTTCAACTATTCCTCTCTATAATTTCTCTTGTATTCACTTTAACTCTGTATACAACCTTCTACATAACCAAATAATCTCAAAAACCATCCAAACTATAATTTTAATTCCAAAGTAAAATATTTCTACTTTCTCAGCAATCAAGATACCAAGATATCCTTTCAACCCTTTCAAAAAGGTTAAGTAGGTTAAATAGTTCGCTTTACAACTCACCTAGTGATTAAAGAGAGGACATCCTCACGATCCAAACCCTGTTGTTCTTCCATCTTTTTTTTTGAATAATTATACTGCGCAAATCTCCAACTGCGGGAATTGAAAGAGAAAAATGCGGAGGACTAGAAATAAAAAAGTTGAGTAGAAGAGAAAGTCAAAATATTTGCACTCCTTTTATAATTTTTTCTATCCTCTTATGCTAAGCCACCAGCCGGTTTAAGCCACCCGAAATTTTTATACTATCCGCGCCTATTCGTTCTTTTAATTTTAAACTTTATCAATGCAGCGGCCGTTGCAATTCTCTTGACCGGTTTCCAGGTTATCTAGAAAAATCTACCAGGTATTTGGAATACTTTAAGAATTTTTTTTTAAGATAAAGACGCAGCGAGAGCAAAAATTTAGAGATAATCTATACGCAGCTTTACGAATTTTACGCAGCAGATCAAAGAAACATTTTTAAACTTAATTTTTCACATAATACTGATGATATATTGACTTTAAACACTACTTGAACGATAAAAAAAAAAAAAAATTATTCAATTCGAAAAATGTACTAAGTTTTAATTTTTTTTAAAGGTCAATAACGATAAAATAATTTTTTTTCTTTCTTTTATTAGGTTTCTCTATATAAACATTCTCTCTACATTCTCTAAAAAATTATTTTTTTTTTTAGTTAGCAAGATCAAAAAAAAAACAAATTCACAAAATATATACATATATGCATATATACATATGTAAAAATTGAGAAAGAAATGAAAAGAAAAAATTATTTTTAAAGGAGAAAATTTAATATGTTAAATAATATGAAGATAATATTTATAAAAAAAATTCAGGGGAAAAATTATTTAAAAGAGAAGGGAATCTTATATAAGGTAACATTTTGATGATGTTTTTTGATTTCCCTATATCTACAAGAAATTCATGATCAAATTCGAATCGAACAGAACATTAAAGGGGAATTATAATAAACCACAGATGTAACTTCTTTCAATTAACTCTTTGTTGATCCTCAAACATGTTGCCATTTTTCACAAAACATCATTTTTTTCTTCATCGATAATTTCATCGACATTATTCATTTAAAAATTCCATTCATTAAAAGAAATAATGGGTAAGACAAATATTCAAATCTAAGTCTTAAATATTCCCTAAACAAAAATTTCATTTCCCCAAAAAAGATCACGGGGGATAAGATAATATATATACGTTAAAATATATTGAAAAAAAAAAATGTTCAAATAAAAAAAAACTAAAAGCGACTATAAAAATAGAAAAAAGATATCCTAATGCTAAGCTATATCAAATGAAGAGGGGTCATAATAAAGGGAAGAGCAAAGGAAACAAAAAATGTTCTTTTTTTTTTTTAATACTAAGAGAAGTGAACTAGATCGGAAAGAATCGAAAGATTCTTTTTTTAACAGAGATTAAAACAGCCGTCTTACAACCGTAACGGAAGGGAATAGGTAAAAGGCGAAAACATATTAATGCAAAAGCCTTAATTCTAAACCTTATTGCAATCCGTAAACGGCCCTATTGATGTTTACGCATTATCTTTTTTTTATTATTTTAAATTATGCGAACACTAACACGGCCCGGGATGCAGGATAAATATTTTTGAGACGAGAATTTTTTTTTTTCTTGACAAAATTTGTCATTGTTTTGCCACTAGTGAAAATTCTTTGATATAAAGAGACAACAAGAAAAAGAAACTAATCAAAAAAAAAAAGATTAAGATAAGCTATTTTCAAGAAAAGAGAAAAAAAACTATATAAAAAAAGAGAAAATGGGGTTTCACTATGGCTAACAAATTTTTTTTTTTAAGTGACTAAATAAAAAATATATATAAATATGAAAAATAAAAAAGAACAAAAAGTCCATTAATAATTTTTTGTATTCTCGAATAAAAAATAACGCTGCGATCGTTGCAAGATTGTTTTTTGTCCACTAAAAGGGGGAGGTGTTCTTTTTTTTTTTTGTTTTTAAAGAATTAATATCCACACTTCTTACATCTTGCCACAAGTAGCGATGTGTCTTTTCCATGCGTCTTTGCGAGAGAAAGGTTTTCTACATACGTTACATTCATGAACTTTTTCACCTTTATGGATGCCGTTTATGTGACGTTTTAAATCGTGTTTTCGAGTGAACCTTGAACCACAATTAGGATGTTCACAAGCAAAAGGTTTCACACGATTAGGATCATGAGTTGACCTATGAGTTTGCATATTGAACTTTCGATTGAAACCTCTACCACATTCAGGACAATTATATTTCTTTTCGGATTCATCATCATTATCTTCCTCATTTTCTTCAGAAATGCTCATTGTTCGTTGACGTTTGCTCCTTCTTGTTGAATCATTTTCACCAGAATCATCATCATCTTGAGGACGAGGTCTAATTGGAACCAATTTTGAATTATCTACTGGAGTGTTAGGATTTGAATCAGTCGCATTTAAAACTTCAGTTTTAATGGTCTCAATAATTCCAGAGTTAGCATCAATAATTTTAGATGTCTCAACAGAATCAACAACAGAAACAGTTAAAGAGTTATCAACAACGGACTCATTTAACGAAGTGTTCTTTTCAGGAGTTGAAACGTCACTCTTAGGACTTTCTTGTTCCACTTTTTTATCAATAATATCAAGACTATTACTATCAAGAGTAAGAGACTCCATATTTAACGAATGGAAAGGTTGAATACGGTTATAATCGTAAGGAGTTTTATAAGATTTTATAGGATCAAATAAACTAAACCAAGAACCCCTACTACTGTCGTCGTATAAATCAGGGTCAGCGCTAACGAGGTTAGGGGTATCTAATAAAGAAGTAGTTTGAAAAAAAGGTGTGTTTATAGTTGAAGAAGCAACCGAAAAAGGGCTACTATTGGTGATATAAGGAGTATTGATATAAGGAGTATTTGGAGTAATTAAAGGAACCGAAGTAGTATAAGGAGTTCCGAAATCAGAACAAGTCGGTGTTGAACCAATATCGTCAAATAATAATAAGTCACTATGAGCGGTAGGAGAAGTATTTATTAAAGGAGAAAATAAGAGTTGGTTACTGTCTTGAAGAAGAGGTGTAGAATGAACGGAAAAAGTTCTGTTATAAGGTTCCAATAATGGAGTTGTAATGTTATTTTCGGAGTATCCGTGTGGCGAAGTTGTAGTGAAATTTGATTGGTCTTGAGTTGTGTAATGAAAATGATTTTCTACAATGTGATTAGAGTGATTATTTAGAGGGGTATTTTCAGAATAATTATTTGTGACGTCGTCAATCTCTGCTTCCTGATGATTTACAAGTGAGGCTCGCGGGCCAATATGAGAGAGAGAGTTGAATAATTCATTTTCAGTAAAATCAGTAGTTAAAGTAGAAGGTTGAGAATAAATATTAAAATCCAAATTATTTATATAATCAGGGTTAATAGTGCTGGTGTTATCAGTAGATGTTTGAGTGGAAGTGTAATGCATTAGTTCAATGGAAGGTAAGTTGTTGAGAGATTCTTCGTACATATAAATACTTAAAAGATTTTGAGTTTGGTTGTTATTCGGAACGGACTCCACAACGAAGTTATTAATGTGTGTGGTAGTATCCGAGTTCACGAAAAACGTAAGAAAACTAGAATGGAAGAAGAAGAAGAAAAAAAAAGAAAAAAAAAAGGTAAGTTAAAGAAGTTTTTTTTTTTTTTTTTTTT